>WEKY01027064.1:8823-28289 GCA_013390045.1 Picathartes gymnocephalus | reverse complement strand
GGTTTGGTCCCCGATGTTAGGAGAGGGGTGGGGGCTTGTGTACCCTCTGAATGGGTCCTGTGTGCTCATCGGTGATGTAGGTCCTTGGAATGGTCCGTGTCTCAGCTGTAGACGTGGTGAAGATGCAGTAGGAGCAAGGCTGTGTTCAGGATCGGTGCTAGGGTTCATTGCTGCAGTGCTGAGGCTTTTGGCTCTGTATCCAAGATCTGTCCATGTGCTGTGTGGCATATTGGCTGCGCTCAGTGGGGACGGAGTTGGCTGTGAAGGCTTGTTCCATCTGGGCCGGCTCGGAGGTGGAGCCGCATCCCTTGGAGGCAGGATTGGGGGTGTGGCCATGCCCCCTGGAGGTGGGGGTAGAGGCTTGGCCGCTCCCCATGGAGGCTGGTCTGGGGGTGTGGCCACGCCCCCCTGAGGTGGGGGTTGAGGTGGAGCCTCACCCCAGGGAAGTCGATCTGGGGACATAGCCATGCCCCCCAGAGGCGGGGTTCGAGGCAGGGCCACACCCCAAGGAGACGATGGTGTATCCCACCAAGACTGGACCACGTGTTCAAAGGCAAATGGGCTGCCCAATCCCCGCCAGTCTCCTGGGGCCATGGCGGGGCTACACTGTTCATAGCACCAGCCCGGCAAGGCGACAGCAGCATGGCAGGATCTCCGAGGGGCCGGCACTGGGCGGCTCCACGTGGGGCTATTGGTCGGGGTGGCGCCACAGCTGCCGCTCGGGATCACGATTGGGACTGCGCCGCTCCTGTGCACCCCACTCCACTCTGTGGCCGCGCCGCCGCCTGGAACTGTGCCGCTGTGCTTGGCCACTCCGCGCTGCTACCGCCTCCATAGCACATTGTGGTGGGGCTTGCTGTTGCACTGCTCCACTCTGCGGCACTGTCTACCACTGCGGCACCTCTGCCTGCAGGCCCACAGCAACTCGTGGTGCGACTCGCTCCGTGGCACGGTCGGCGCTCACGCACCATTCTTGCGGTGATATTGTGAAATCAATCACGTTGCCCAGGATCGGATCGCTCCTTTTGGCTGCCCAGTTCAGCACCGTGGTGCTGCTGCCTGCTGGCCCATACCAAGCCGCAGTGCTCAAGTTCCCGGCGCCACGTAGAGATATTTCAAAATCTACCACGTTGCAGCTTGGCACCAGCCACTTGCCGGTACTCGTGGCTCCGTGGGTTGCCGCGGCTGCCCCCCTTGGGCCTCAGCTCGGAAGTTTTTCCTGGGAGGCGGCACCATCGTGGGATATCCATTTAAAACAGCACGGCCGCGAGGGGGTGTCATGGGAATATCAGGGTGCCCCCTCTGGGGAGGCAGGGGGGGGTCCCATTCCCCTTTCCAGTCGTCTGGTTCCCAGCTTAAGCTGTGAATCAGTCTAATCAGGTTTAATATAAGTTTCCAGGGTTTTATAACTGCCATAGTAGAATGGTCATCTTTGGCAGCAGAACACAAAATAACACGACTCGTCCAAGTCCATATTTTAAAATTCAAGGCTCTTTTTCCTGAAATATCTAGTCCATGGTCTTTGGCCCACAAGAGGAGATCTAAGAGTTCCTTTCTATCATAATCTACCCTAAGTGCTTGAAGAAAACGTTCCCACACCTCTATAGCCAGTGGCTGTGCTCTAGAGAATAATCCTCCCATTGTGGTAAAAATCCAAAGGTCTCCTCCCGCTCTGAAGGCAGGCTGATCACGTCAGGGTCACCACCTCACCTGTTATGTGAGGGGGCCTGGGAGGAGAAAGGAACCGCACTGAGCCTCTGTGGTGAAGGAGATCCAAGAGCAATTTATTTCCCAGGAGTGACCTTTTATAGGGGTGATTCAAAACCTCCCGCCTTGCCTCCTGATTGGCTCAGGTTATAGCCTGGGCAGACCCTTGGTCAGTGACGCATGCTGTACCCCATTGGTAGAGGTCTCTGATAGACATCTTAACCAGGGGCACAGACAAGTTTATACACTGCAACAAGTAGGCACCATTTAAAAAATATTCACCTCTTTTGGGCTGCCAGGGGACCCTTAAGATCACAATTTGGCTTTCCAAGTGGTATGATTCATACGAAATCTGGTGAGGGTTTACAATTTACACATTAGTAATAGTCAGTTTGTTTCCATCAGAGAGGTTAGAAGCTGTCCTTTTAGGTTTTTTTCTGCCTGTTGGTATGTTACAGCATTCACACCTGCCAGAAAATGTCAGAATGTTTATTCCAAGAATAAAAATGTGGGCACACATCCACCTCCCAAAATAAATAACACAGCAGATATATTCCGTAGTGCCTCCAATACTCACAGGTTGAAGTTAGTCATTCTTCCTGTGAGAGGGTGGCCATCAATCACTGTCAAAGGAAGCCTTCAGTCTGGAGTCAAGAACAGAGGTACTTAGATCAATGTTTGAGGAGCACAAGGAGCCCGTAGGGAGAGAATATGCCTTTTCATATTTGTGAGACAGCGCTGTAAAGTCTTAAAAGCATCTGGGCTTGAAGAAGGAAAAATTGCAGTATGGAGAGTCTGCTGGTTTGCCAAGCCTTCTCCTCCCACAAGACCGAAGGGTGAATAGTTTCATAATAAAATGGAAATGCCAATGGAACATACTCAGCAATCATCTGCATTGATTTACTGGAAAAAAGGGAAATCTTTGTTCTGTTGTGAAGTAGTACCACTCTTTTAAGATGGTAAATGCATAAGAAACACCAAAACTGATATTCAAAAACTAATTTAGTCTGTCAAACTTAATCTTTTCAGATGAGTTCTAATAAATTTAGTCTACTTTCAAAATCTTCCTTTTAAGTGATATAAAAATAAAACTGAACAGATCAAGAAAGCTTTACAGGGAAAGATAAAACAGCTTTATATTTAAAGTGCTGAAATAGGTATTGCATTGCCTAAATTTCTGGCTCAGTCACAGACTCCTTGGGTGACCCTGGATGAGTTATTAAATCTCACTTCGCTTCAATACTTACAGAAAAAAATACTCCCTTTGAACCTGTTGTTTTACAAGTACTGAGGGTCAAATAATGTGGTGTAGATTCTCATCTGTCAGAGAATCCAAGTGAGGAAAATGGTTGTTTCAAGCTCTCTCTGTAGTCAGAGCAGGAGAATAAAAAGCTCCTTTGACAGTTAATGTAGTCCAGCTATGGCCAGAAGGGTCGTTTAGCAGAACCTGCTTTCATGCATTCATAGCAGAGAAAACTTAGGGTGACCAAACTCCTTATATGTCATTTGGCTTAGCTGGTTGGCCAAAAAATTATCTCTCTTCCCCACACCCCCCATGTTGATATGAACTCCTCCAGAAGAGCTTCTTTCTTCTTTGTGTTTCACGGGTCAAGCTCCATAGTTAGACTGTTTCCCAAGAACTACTGTAAGAAAAAACAACTCTTATGCATGACGCCATCTGAATACAAAAAGACCATGAAATCTTAAAGGCCCTGTATCTACAGTTCTCACAAATTCAGTGCTCTCTGGTTTTTTTTTTCTAAAATGTTTTTTATGAGAAGTCTGAAGCAATATTTTCATCAAGGTTCTGCCAGTAACAACCTCTCGACTTTCTGAACTGCACCTTAGATGACAAGTTGAAAACAAGCAGGAACTCTTTGCTAAACAGGCACTTATTCACACAGCAACTAAGTCCTCAGCTTTTCTCAAAAAAAAAAAAAAAAAAANAAAAAAATTAAAAAAAAAAAATTGAAACAGCAAGGTGTACAAAGGCTAAGGTGACTAAAGGCTAAGAACAGACAGGAAACCCTGGTAGTATGGTATTGCAATACTCACACCATTTATATATTTTATTATGTTGAACTGAAAAGAATAAAAAAAACCCCACCAAATATTCTGTTTGGAAATGAGGGCTGGAGAGATGAATACTACACATGAAAAGTGTAGTATTTTTACAGAAAGCACCTATTTCAGCAAAAGAGAGGAAAGATGTCCTTGGTCAGGGCACTGTCTGGAGAAATGGAAGAATTTGGATCAAATTCCTGATGGGCATGAAAACCAAAGGGATTTATATCATGACCCTCGCATCCCAACTGGCATTCCAAGACCACCCTGCTTTCTGTCTTACTTCATTTTCTCCTGATACTCTGCTCCAGTCCTATGAACTCTGGCAAATCTTGACCCAAATTTACATTTCTATCAATTTCCTTCACTCTCCAGCCCCCTGAATATAAGAAAGTTTCCAGCTCTCTAAGAACAAATAAGAGTAGGATAATAAAGCAAGACTGTCCATTTCCTTTGAATGTGAACCATAGTCAGAAACTATATTGCCTTCTGCCCCTCCTTATGCCTATTTATTGAGTGCCTTCCAATTCACTAGATATAGTTTTATATAAATACAGTGATATCAGAGCAGGGAAACCAGAAATGTCTTACTTGGAAAAAAATCCCCAGCATTTATTTGATTTTTAGCCTTCTTAAATGCAGGCAAGGATAAATACCTGCATCACAGCCCACAGAGATTTATAAGTCTCTGGCAAATGCTTGCAGGCCTTCAAAACCTCTGAATTTAGCATTTATTTCTCAGCAATGAAGGGTAACCAAGGAGACACACAGTCAAGACTGAATATCTTTAAGTAGCATAGGTTCCTCGACATGAATAAGAAGAGTAGAGAATTGTTTGGTTGTAGTCTATCAATTAATGTTACTGTGAATATGTGATCTTAGAAACAAGCATCCTGCAGACAAAACCTAGAGGTGGTTGGTGAAGGCACCCATCAATCCAAATCGGACAACTATAGGTTTATTTAAAGATGGCTGTATTAGCATTATCCTAAGGAATTTCAATGAAATCTCTGAATTTCTATGAGAAATTCCACATAACAGGAATTTCAATTCATGTAAGGCTCTTGATGCTACAGGTTAGTTGAAAGGCTTTGATTTCTGTCTAGTTCCTACTTGCTTCTAGGGAAATAAAGAATCAATCTCCCACAGTACTTGGCACTTTGTAGTGCAAAGGCCCATCCATGAAATGGTCTGATTTGGTGTCAAGAGTGATGTGAAGTTTTTGGATAAAATGAGAGCAGATGACAAGCTGAGGTAAGTAGTAATGACTCCAGAGTTTAGTTGATATATACACTTGGCAGTGACATACAAGTTTTTTTTGTTTGTTTGCTTTTTTGTTTTTTCTTTTTTTTCTTCAGTCATCTAACAGGGAAACAGTTTGGTCTTTTGAAATTAAATTAGACAAGCTGCTAATGAAGACTAATTGCTTTGCATAATTTAAAATATGTGGAGAGAGGTCCCTTGATCTGTGCAAGCTGTACTTGGGTTAGAACGGAGGCTTAAAAAAAAATAGATAACTCCAAGCAATTTGTGAGCTTCCCAATTTGTTACCAAAGTGGGATCCAAGATGCCCCTGAGAAAGCTGTAGCGACTCAGAAATATGCATCACTGCTCTTTTAGTCTTCCCTCTCATATAGCTTAGCTGTGCTTTAATGTTTTGCTCACAAGGGAATGTGAGTGTCCCCTCCACCGCCTCCCACCCTCTCTTCATTGACAGAAACCCTTTCCATGCTGTGCTGGAGAAAGACCTTATTAGAGCCAGGAGCCAGAATCTACCCTGGAAGCTTTACTTTTCAGGAGGTGCGTTTGGGACAAGGACTGCAAGGAGAGGAGTCTGCAAGGCCAGGTTGGATGGGGTCTTAAGCAACCTGGTCAAGTGCAAGGTGTCCCTGCCCATGGCAGGGGCCTGGAACTAGATGATATTTAAAGCCCCTTTCAACCTGAACCATTCTATGATTCTGTGGGTGAGAGTAGAGCTCCTATTGCTTGGGACGGGCTGATTCAGGCATTTCCTTAAGGGAGAGGGTCCCCAGCAGCCTGGGGCACATAACCAGGTTACCCCTTCACTAACACAGTGGTCAAACATCACATCTCTTTAGGGAGCTTATCCAAGATAGAAAACTACTCTGATTTTTTCTTCTGGATTGATTTTTTTTACAGAGCCAATTCACCACCTACCAAACACAACGGAGAAAGAGCAGGAATGTACAGCTGGAGGTGGAGGTGGGATTTGCCACACCACTGATTTAGATCTGCTTAACATGCTGTTGAACTGTACTCTTGAGGACGATTCACAGCCTAGTTTCTCTATATAAAAAATAAAGGAGTCCCTAGAGAGCAGTAGGCTCTGCATGAGGCGAGTCGGAGCACCTAAGCTAACTGCTTCAAGTCAGCAGCCTGACCCCCCACGTTGAAACGTGCTGGTATGCAGTAATGATGTTCTGGACACACTTGGGTGACTGCTGGATTGGGCTTTTTTCTGCAATGTTTATTGACTTAGCAAATATGAAGAAAGGAGTGCCAAATCTGGCAATTATTAGTGACTTCATGCTGTAGCCTGCTTACAAACATACAATGTTCTGAAATATTTTCCAAAGAGCCTAGTTTACCACATTATCCTCTTCACAGATGATTACCTCTCTAGTAACTGCTCTGTCTCTTCTTCCTACCTGTTTTCTTGCTAATACCATAATTTCTAATTTAAAATACATGGATGCAAGACACTCCAGTATGTCTGGAGGCACTCACACTGGCAAATTTTAATCATGTAACATTATGTGCTCAGGTAAAGAAAACCATCTTCCTCCAAGCTGCTGATGTACTCACAGGAAAAAGAGAAGCTCTTTCCAGAAACATGTGAATTGTGCTTCCTTTCTGAACCACTGTAGGATACACAGTTACTCTCTAGTCATCATATAAGAAGACTAAGAAAACTAACTTAAAATTTAGACATAGGAAATTAAGTGCCCAGAATTAAGTACTTGGAGAAAAATGTCATCAAAAATATTTTCTTTATCTGCAGAGTGAAAAAATATTAAGAACACATACAGTCATGCAGTGTAAAAGGCTGTATTGTTCATTTTGAGATCAGTCCATTTTAAAAGTCATATATTAGAAAGTATGGTTAGGTAAAAGACTGAAAAATGTCAGGATTCCTCTACTGCCAGGAACCAGGACCACTATTCAAATTTAAGAGAAGTTGTTCTTGGTTTACGCTGAGATTAGTGAGTGGAAAATCAGACAGTGCAAGTGAAGTAAGGAGTTTGGAGAACCTTTTGCTGAACTATGGAAGTTTCTTAGATGAGCTCAGTTTCTGAAAATATGAGTTGCTGCACTTAAGAATACTGGTTAAAGATACAGTATTACTGCAGCCAGAAAAAAGTGCTCACACGTTTATTTCTGGAGAACAGTGACATCTAGTGAGCATCCTGACTGAAATTGAGCATTCCCTGGGGTCTTTAAGACTGAGCCTTCTAGCTGGACTTAGCTTCTTTTTCTACTCTTTGAACTTCACAATTCCTTGAATCTGAACTGCATGTGCTGCTCATCTCTGGCAAGGTATAATGAACATAAACAGCAAAGTAACTGTGAGACAGCATGGTGAGGGAGTGGGGTGACTTCGAAGAGGGGACTTAGGCATGGTAAGGAATGTGTAGTTATGCGGCCCAGGACAGATTTGTTGCAGCAGAGGAATTACGGTGGTGGCGGAGTTGCTTAGGCAACAACCATCAAGCTGTCAATCAATGGTAGGAGATGCATCAGCCAGGAAACCACAAAGTGTAAGTGGTTCATTAGTTCAGCACTCTCCTGGTAGATTTTCTGTTTCTGGACTCCTTCCAGCAGAGTTCATGGCTGCCTTCTCATCCTGGAGATCCCAGGGCAAGTAGCCATACTCACTTCCACTTGCAGCCAGATGGACTCCCCCGGACACCAGTTCGAATTCACCCATGAGGTAAAGCCTGCACTCCTATCCTGGCGTTCAGCCCAGGACTGTGATAGTGTGTGGACACATCCATGAAAGAGCAAAGATGTTTGAGCTTTGAAATAAAATGCTTTTGGAACTAAAAATTCCATTCATTTTACATTGCAGCACTGTGAATAAGTGATGAGAGGGATGATACTCCAAGGACCTGTGGACAGAGGAAAGGACGTCAAAAAGAGCTGGAAATGTCACTATGAAGGAAAAAAATCTCAAAGATTGCAGTGAATCACACTATGGTCTTGGGGTCTTGGGCTGTTTTGAGCCATGCACACATCACACTGGAAGTTTTCAGCATTCATTAGCATCAAGAAAAGTGATAAATGTGTGATAAATGACTATTATATCCAATCCTATCTGTCCAGGCTGTAAACATCTATTTTATTACATAGATTACATATATTTTATTTGTATTATGAAGGATACTAGGTCAGATCCAGCAATTTTTTTTAAAGCAATCTAAGAAACATGTTTTCTGTAACCATGCTAATTTAAAAAGGCACAATCTCTTTACACCTAGATTATTCTATCCCATATATTCATCTGCCAACATTTGAACAAACTCAGAAATGATGATAAGGCCTAGATGGGTGGAAAACTAAAGGTAATTAAATCTTTACATTATGTGCTATGTAGTTCCTAAAGCTGGAGAATGAGAAGTTTATTTTACATAAATGTCTTATATGCTACTTGAATGGATGAAATTCCAACTGCAATGTGAATTTTTGATGCTTTTCTGTGTCATGGCATTTACAGTGCTGGTTTTTTTCTTTTCTTTCTTTCTTTTTTTTTTTTTTCCCTCACTGCAAATGCTGGAAGCGTGCACACAGTTAAGGAAAACTTGTGCAAATATCTCAAATGTCAAGAATGGAATCTGAAGACTACCCCATTGTGTTACAGCTCTTCTTGTTTTATCGCAGGGAAAAGCATAGTATGTGGGCATCTCAAGGAATCTGCATCTTATTGGATAGGCACAATAGGATGTCTTAGAAGAGGACTGCCAGCTGTCATAACCACACTGTCACCAACACAGACACTGGTTCTCAAGTCTTGCCTGATTCCTCTTGGAACAAGGGCTTTTCTGCAGAGATCTGATAAAGTATTTGGCATAATGAGAGAATGAGCTGTTACACATCACTGGAAACATGACACAGGAGCCAGGATATAGGGGTCAGCCATCGTCATGTAATATTGTTCGGAGGACAAAGGGAGCAAAATTGATTTTCCCAATTACACCGTTAGAATCTGACAAAGGCACTGCAGAAGGACAGCGACCAGGTGTGAAGAAAATTTACCTTACAGTGAAATCTATGAAAACCTGACTGCTTTAAGAGTAAAGCTTCAGCAGCTAAGAAATGTTGTTAATAAGCCTGTGCTTTGCTATTTCTTTCTCTGGTCCTAGGACATGTTGCTAAATTTCTCAGAGATCATATTTTAGATGAAGCAATGGATGGGAAATGTTTAATGTTAAATGTTCAAGAGAGGGCTCTTCAACGCTAATTGGGAATTCAATGCAGTTTCCTGTCAGATTAGAAAGTCAGATGAGAGGTCTGACCTAGGACTACATCCAAAAAAAGAGCTAGAAAAGGGAGACTGTATTTGGCCATTCTCAGCTGCTTTAAAAGTATGAAACAATTAGCAAGAGACTTTAAAAAGTGAGATATTTGTCTTGGCTGTGTAAATGTAAACATAATGTTTCTAATAAAACCTTTTGTATCAGATTATTTTCCTCTTCAAACTGCACTTTATAAATAACTTGGAATTGTGCAGAGTCCCAATAGTCAACAAGTTGAAATCATTCCATGGACCATGCCCTGTATGACCTGAGCTACTTGGAGCATTATAGGTTATTTTTGCTCTCAGAGTACCAGCTGCTGAAGGATGCATTTTGCTTGTGACTTAGCAGATATTTTGTGATAAAAAAGTGTGGGAAAAAAATACCAATATTGGCTCAAGTATGGGTATTAGACAAATCGTAATGTTAAATCCCTCCAACCCTGTCAGAGTCTTCTTCTCAAATTGAACAGTTATGTGTGATTATGCTAGTAGTGACTGGAGAACATAAAAATATGTATTTATGGGTTAAATTTTGGAAGAATTACTTTCCACTAGGAAATACCCTGGATAAATAAACAAATTCCTCATCCTTTGTTAATTAAGGATCAATTTCAGGGTTTAAAAAATAAAATTCCTTATCTGTAAATCGTTAAACATATTTTTTGATGAACTGAGACAAGAATTTACCATTCTTCAATTTTTTATGCTATTTCCTTTTATAAGGCCAGGTGGAAAGTGCATAAAAACCTTTGTGCTTTTTAGGAATCTAATTACATTTTGGAATTTGTTTATTTACTAGTAAAATGTAAAAGCAAGTGTAAGTGAAAAAAACAACTGAGGAAGAGTTAGATCACCAGTGAATGGCACTAGAAAGAGCAAAGCCTGTCTTAGAAGACAGAAAGAACTTTATTTTCAAGAAAATAAACCTTTTGACTGAATTGAGTATCAGAAAATTTCTAGGCTTTAAAACAAACGAAAAGATTATTCTCTTCAGAAACAAAAGAAAGAGTAGTGATATAGTACTAGCACATGACAGGAGTGTAGTAGTGGTAGATGAAGATAATCAGCCTGTAGGCAGTAAGAGGCCCACACTTCTGACCTCATGTACTTCTTTCTTGAAGTTATAAAAATAAAAGGGAGATTGTAAAGCAAGTAGCCCAAGACAGCATTTGTTCCCATTCTCAAGCTTACCATGGTTTTCATGGTGTGTCTGTTGGCTTATATAAATGAATAAATAGAGAAATGAAAATGAATGGTGAAGCAAAAATGGTCCCAAGTAGTTCCTACTTGGGAACACTGGTTTTCTATTAATGAATATTTCTGTAATATTATGACAAGACTGCATTGTCCCGTGAAAGACAAACTCAGAAGTATTGCCAAAAAAATTACATCAATACAATAGAATGGTTTGGGTTGGAAGTGATTGTAAAGATCAGTTGGTTACAACTCTGTTGCCATGGGCAGGGACACCTTCCACTAGACCAGGTTGCTCAGAGCCTCATCCAAACTGGCCTGGAACACCTCCAGGGATGGGGTCACCACAACTTCTCTGGGCAATCTGTTCCAGTACCTCACTATACAGACAGCAAACAATTTCTTCATATCTAACCTAAACCTATTTTTTTTCAGTCTGAAGTCATTCCCCCTTGTCCTATCACTGCTTGCCCTGGTAAAAAGTCCCTCTACGGCTCTCTTGTAGCCCCTGTTAGGTACTAAAAGGCTGCTCCAAAGTCTCCCTGGACCCTTCTGTTCTTGAGGCTGAACAATCTCGGGTTTCTCAGCATGTCCTCATAGAAGAGGTGCTCCAGCCCTGTGGTCATCTTTGTAGCTCATCTCTGGAATTGCTCCAACAGGTCCATGTACTCCTGAGTAGGATGCAGTACTCCAGGTGGGGGTCTCACAACGTGGAGTAGAGGGGAAGAATCACCTCCCTTGACCTGATGACCATGCTTCTTTTGATGCAGCCCAGGATATGGTTGACTTTCTGGGCTGCATTGGGCTTCTTGTCCAACCAGCAACTTCAAGACCTTCTCCTCAGGGTTGCTGTTAATCCATTTTCCACCCAGCATGTACTTGTGTTTGGAATTGCCCTGATCCAAGTGCAGTGCCTTGCACTTGGCCTTGTTGAACTTTATGAGGTTTGCAAAGTCCCACAGGCTCTCAAGTCTGTCAAGGTCCCTCTGGATGATATTGCATCCCTCCAGCATGCTGACCACACCACACAGCTAAGTGTTGTCAGCAGCCTTGCTGAAGGTGCACTCAATCCCACTGCCTATGTCACCAGTGATGACATTAAACAGCACTAGTTCCGATACCAAACCACTAGGAATGCCACTTGTCACTGGTCTCCATTTGGACATTGGACCATTGAACCATTGAACCATTGACACAGCTCCTTGACCACCCAGCCAATTTCTTATCCATTGATATATCTATTTTGAAGTACCTACCAGGATATTGATTTACTATTTAAATTTAAATATTAAGGGGAACTGAGAACATTAGAGAGACTTATTCTTTTCTATTCATAGGACTAGTAAGATATATCTATATGATTATTATTTTTGACAAGGTCATGTTTTAGGAATGGCACTCTCCAATTGCATACTCCCACAAAAAAGAAAACCACAGGCCACCCCCCTCTCCTCCGTCCAGTGGGAGAAAAAAGGCAGAGATTATGTGTTGAGATAAGAACAATTTAATGGAAACAGCCATGAGATATGAAAATGAACAGCAACAGCAACAATACTAACAAGAAAAGTGTACGAAGAGAGGGTGATTTCCATGCACACATGCTCACCAGGCCCGGGACAATGAAACACAGTGGCTGACAGACCCTTTGTACACCACACTTTTCCCCAACTGCAAGCCATACTCATCTCTCAGAAGTGAGAGTCCCTAATTTCTGCTCCCCAGCAATGACATAAGGTAGCATAGAACAACTACCCAGATATGCCCACACAGCTCAAGGCTTTGCCTCTTCAGAGCAACTGTGGATAAATTAACCCTGGCTGAAACCTAAACAGACAACTACCCAAATAACTTGTTTATATAGAACCACTTTTCAGATTTTGTAAGACTTAAAGTTTCTATCCATTGATCATCTGTAACCCTACAGGTTAGGTTGTCTGTGATACGTTACACAGGTCTCATCAGTCCTTAGCTGGAATTGCTGATCTACCTATAAGCTATCTTTGTTATTTACGTTAAGAAAAGACTTGTTCCTACTTGGAAGAACTAGATATTCTCCATATGGTTAGACCACACACAGTGATGCAGTCTTCATTAAAGCCTTTCCACAGAATGATAAATAAAAATAATTAACATGACATAGCCATTCCTTTTGTTTGTGCTCTGTTTTTAATTTGTCTTTTCCTCTTTTTATCAATTAAAAAGTCATGGTTAATAAGGACAATTATTTTCCTTGCCTTTAATCATTGTGTCCCCTAGGTGTTGGTGAGGGAGCCCCTGTGATTGGGAGAATCGGACTGGAGTCCCTTAAGTGGCATTAAGAGAAACAATTACTAAATGTTGGCCTCTCATTTTTATTTCTCCAGATTATAAATTGCAGAGGGGAGTTTTGTTTACTTCTTTGTTTGAATAAAATTATTTGCTGCTCAGCAAATTGGAACATGTTTTTTTCAACCCACAAAGTATTTGGCATTCTTTCCCAAACTAGAATGTTTACTTTACTGTCCACAGACTCCTATTGCCATCTCCTTCTGTTTCCCTGACTACTTTTTGCCTAGTCTCATGTTTTCCCCCATTGACTGCTGTACTTCAATTTTCCTTTTGCAGTCAGACTGAATCAGGGCATTAATGCCTGTTCTGTCTTACGTTACTAGTATTTTCCTTTTCACTCATACCTGTTAAAATATTTCCTTTTGCGCTTCCCTTTTAAACAGGAAAAGGTAGAAGAAGTGTCCTGTATTCCGTCCTGACACATTATGACTCCCTGCTGCTAAGAATAGAAGTTACAAGGAAGTAACAAGAAGTTACTTCCGACCTTTGCAATAAATCATACACTTTTGGTCTGATGGAATGGCCCACAAGCATTCCAGCCAGCAACTAGAATGGAATAATATTCAGGGCAGATGAAATTTTGAGGGAATTTTGCTTCCAATGCCAAACAAACAGCAGTTACTGCCTCCAGAAACCCTCAATACCACACAGCCAAAATTTTAGTTCTTACAACTTTGTCAGATATGGAACAACATTTTACAGTAACAACAGTGGATACACGGTGACATCAGAATGGTTTCCATCGAAAATTTGGATATATTAGAGATAGTATCATTTCAGTGGGTACCACTTGGCATTACTAGGTAGAGTCAAGTTTGTTGCAATAAAAGACAAACTCTTTAAAAGCAACATGGAAAATTTAATATAAAATTTAAAAGAATTATAGGCCTTAGGAGAAGCCAGAGAAGAAAAGCACTCTTTAGTGGAGGATGATAGGAAATCTTAGACACTTAGAAATTGCAGATGTTCTGAAATTTTATTTGTGTTCTCCTATCTAAAGAAGAGATTGTGTTTTATTTCTGAACCATAACACTTTCAACTCTCAACAAAACTATGTGCACTTGGGTATCTAGGCTTGCTAGGAAATTATCATAGTCCTTATAATTAATAAAAATACTCCCAAACCTGTAGACTGACACTTGAATAATGTTTTGCTATAAATAATTTATTTTTTTAAATGTGCACACTAGATTTTTATCTTTGATGATTCCTTTATTACTCTCTTTAAAAGTACATTTAACTGCAAACATTATTTAAACATTATATTATAAATATTTTATATGTATTATTGAAGTGAGATATTAATTTATTACAGGCTGCTGCTTTCTGGTTTATACTTATAAAAAAAGCCAGGAAAGCTCCCCACTTCGCCAAACCCCAAAAACCCCAAACCAACAAATCACCACCCAAGAAACAGTATTTTTAATAAGAAAATGTATTACTTCATTAAAGATTTAGGAGTATGCTGCAAGTTCATAAACCCATACCAATTCACTGATGTGAGACCGGTCTTTCTTCCAGAACCATATTAGGCAACATAGCTAGCATCTTCCTGATATTACTCATTTACCCATCTTCTGTCCCAGAGGGAAATTGTTTGAAAGAGATTTTAGAACAAATATTATGTGCATTATTCTGTGGCCTTATCCTGGATAAGGGAAGGTTGAAGAAATACACCTTAGACTTGGAATGAAATAAATTAGCTTTTGCCATGTCTCTTCATCTCTGTGGAATTTCATTCCATGACTTTGACTGGCCACTGAAAATGACTGTTTTTAGGGCACCCATGAACTTCAGGGGATTGTCTGTGTGTAACTACCTGTGTGAGTAGAAAGATGAAGATCTGATACTTTAAAACAACTATCAACTTTTAAAAAAAATACCTAGAAATAGATAGAATTTATCCAGAGACTTAATCAGGCCCAACTTGAGATGTCTTGGGGTTATCATGTACCTTCTCCCTTAGCAAAGGCATGTGTAACTTCACTGGACATGAAGAGATAACAGAGTCCTACCAATTATCTAAACTTTCCAGCTAGAGCAATTACTTTGATCTTTACAATTACAGTATGTCATGTGCCTAATAAGAAATTAATCAAATGATACCCTAAAGAAAAATAATTAATGAAAAAATTCTTCTATGCACTGAATCTCTGAACAGAGTTAGGCTGAATATTAATTATACGAGATGTTTACTTGTTATTTTCTGAGGACAACTGCTATGACTCCTATCCCTTAATGTTCCACGAATGTCAATTAGATACTGACAGATGACAGTCTCCTGTTCATGTTCTTGTCACTCAGTTGAAGGTGCTGCAGTTTCTGATGCACTGAAACCTCTTCTCCTGTTGCAAATATATTCTAGAAACATTGTGAGAAAAGCCAATGGGCAACCAAATCGGGCAAATAAAAAATCAGTAAAACCTTTTTGATTTAACTGAATATTAAATCAGTCTGAGAGAGGTAACTAGGAGTTTGGTCTTAAGCTAGGACAAGGAAGACAACTTTGCATAAAATTGCATATTCAATTAGTAAGATTTTGACTGATTTCTCTTTATTTCCTATTTCAAGGAATGCTACTCTTCTTGAAATACAACATCAAAGTAAACCATCTGGGGCTAATACTGCAAATAGTCAAATGCCCAGATTGCCTCATCTTATCTGAACCTAACTTTAGCCTAAAGCTGACATCCATGGGTTTGATTAGAGTGGCCCAAGTTTTGATTCACTGATCTTAACACAAATTTAGTTACTTCTGTGTTGAGAAGTTTACATTTGGCATATAAATAGTACTGTGCAATTTACTTTAGTTACTGCATCTTTTAGAGATGTACTATATAGTTATTAGCAACCAAGGGTAACTTGCCTTCCATATTTAAATGCATACTAGTGTACACATAAGCATATTTGTAAATCTTTATAAATCTTGATGCCCCTTGTAGAATATTGGAGGATGATAACTTTACTACCCTATAGTATCAATAGCATAAAAGAGAGAAGAACTTGAAATCTGAGAAAATGATGACATGGTACGCAGCCTGTTCCACATACTTGCTTTGAATGGACCTGGACAGAGAGCCATGGCTAAATCCATTTGCAAGTATTCATGTGTTTGTTAGATACTCAGTACTGATTAGGACTACACCAGCCCCTTACAGGTCTCATTTAGTACTTAGCTGCTCATGCTGCAGATTAACAGTTGTCTTCCTTGTGTCTTTAACAGGCAGCTTTTGGTCAGGCATGCCTGAATCGATTTGATCCTTTCCCAACAGCCCCATCAAACAGGAGTGAATTGTTTGACTATAGCCCCATCTGAGCTGTAGTCAACATCTTTAGTAAAATTTAAAAAAAAGTTATATAAAAATTATAGTGTGGTCTTGCAAAATTCTGAATACTGGTCTTGAAGTTTCAGATCTACACACATAGTCACAAATTAGTAGCTCAGAGACTAAAATATCCTTGCATCCTCTCTCTTCCCCCCTCCCCCTTGCTATCAAAGTTTTTGTACTCGCAGATGAGTCAGTGTCAGTTTTTCATGTCTATATTAGAGATTACGCGAAAAATACACTGGAGGGTCTCAGACCACTTTAGAAGGCTGTAATCCTATATTGACAATACTCATTAGGGAATATGATACATTTGCATCAGTGCAATTATGACTTTGCCCCCTGGCAATCTCCCAGGACCCATGCTACTCCCTGATACATTTCCTGGAGCAGTTACCTTTCTGCACTGTGTAAAAAGAACCCCTCTTCCCATCCTGGCAACATCGTTTAGCGTGAGACCTAATTGTACATGCCATGAGCTTTCTTCTGCTGAGATTGCTGTATATTCACACAGGCACTCACCAAAAAGTTGTTATTTTTCTGATTTGCATTGGTGTCTCCAAAGAATCCTTTGATCTACGTATATAACCTCATCTTCACCCCTCCCCCTCCTTCTTCAACCTGTTTTCATTTATTAAAAAACACTGCTTCAATTTTTTTGCTGAAGCTTGTCAAGGGACAAGAGATATGAGGATTCTTATTATTCATGTTAGACAAATGTGTGATTTTCTTTCTTTCAGATATATTCCCTGCTGGATAATCTGCATATTGCTGCTTCTTAAACTAAAGATCGGTTTTGAATTTGGCTTTCATTGTTTTAGCTTCCTCTTAAAGCAATTGGTCAATGAAAACCTAGTGCAAAATGATTCCCAGACAATGAAGATGGTCTAATTGATGTGACAGGAGGAAAACAGCAAGAACTCTAACACTTAGATCAGTCTCTTTCAATTGTAACCAACATCAAGTGTGACTTCTCAGCAGCACATTCAATATGTCATATCAGAAGAGATGAAGAGATGCCATTTACCTCACTTAAAATTATTGGTATTATTTAGCATTCAGCTGAACATTTAATTCAGCTCTACACTTAATATACTTTGTTGAACGAAGTCACACACTAATGATCTCCACTCTGTTAATATAGTGTTCTATATGTGGAAATAAAATAAATTTAAAAATCAGTGAAGCTAGAGAATTCAAACTGATGCAACATGTTTTAGCTTACTTCTGTATAACAGCTTCCCACTCCACAGTAATGCTTCCATTTTGCATTGACAAGACTGTCTTGTAAAAAGGATGCATTGATAGAAAATTCAGCAAATTGTTTAGTCTAGTCTTAGCTCCCCATTGAATTCAGCTTATGCATGAGTTGGAAGCTTAAATGTTTTCTTGGATGTGAGCTCAAAACAGTATCTTAAGACATTTCCCCAGTGGAAAATAATTTCCTTAACAGGGTAGTGGTGAGTCATCTGGTCTTTGTGCCTTAGGGCTCTGCAAGTGAGGTGAGTAGATATTGCTACAGCACTCAATCATATGAAACCACAGCTGCCTCATCTGTAACCACATGGGGACAAATCAATACCATTAGCTTCACTAAAGTTATCCTGTTGACATATTTGACCCTAAACCCTTACCTAGAACATACAAGGGTGAGGACTTGTGGACAAAAAATTAAAAAACATTAGAAGACTGAGAGTAAATTTTTCTTTAATCTCTCCCTAGGAGTTGGCTAACTTGTAATTGATATTGTACAACTCACTGAGGGAAGTAAATATAGTTTTCTACTTGTTTTTGCTGTAAGTGTACTTCTGAGGCCTGGGCATGTAGGAACTGAAGTTGTAGGGGCACAAGTGGGGTGCACCATATGGATAAGACCTATTTCTTTCACTTCTTTTAGCTTTCACTTCAACTAGTCAGGACTAATAGGATTAAACTGGAACAGGATGTGCTGTAATTTGTATATACCCACAACAAATTATCATCACAGTAGAGGAAGCAGTAGAAATCTCATGGCTTAGCAGGGCATCTGAGGCACAATACTTACAAAAGATATGACTGAAATGACGGAGCTAAAATACCACTCCTTGTTCAAAAATCCCCTTGATCATATTAATTCCCTCTTTCCAGCAGAGCTCAAGACTGAGTGCTCCAACCTAAGCTTTTTCTCACTTACATTGCTGTTGAGCGAATGACCTGACCACCTATACGTGTGTGAACAGCCGTGTGGGGGCTGGCAAAGGAAGCTCGTTTGCATATGTACAGTCACACATGCACTTGCATCTAGATACCAGGGCCTGCACAGTCCTTCCCATCTCTGTATGAAGACAATTCCTGCAGAAAGGCTCATTTAAAGCCAGTTAGAGGCAAGCCAGCTCTGCTGATCTCCTTTGCTATTTTTTTACTTAGGGCACGTCACTTCAGCTGCAGCCCTGACCATGCACATACACTGCTTCCCATATCCAGCAATAGGCTCCTGTAGATGGATCACTTGCTGGGTGACACATCTGCTACTGGCTCTCATGGTTAATCTCCAGCAAATCTTTTGATCAATTAAACTCAGCTTTAGAAAATTACTTTGTTACAGGGCTGCTTCATGTTTGGGCTCTTCACATTGCTCTCTGATACCCATGTAATCAAATTCCCGAGGTGTCTCCTGAGTAGCTGCTGCATCAGCCTGGTCTGAACCATTGCCTGGAGTTCAGTGCGTATTTCTTTATCCGCCGTGATTTTCATCATGCAGCTTTTGCAAACTGCTTATTTTACAACACGTGTTTCACAACACAAGGAAGAGGAGGATTACCTGAACCTCAAGCATAAACCCACAAATCGTCGAAGTCCTCCCAGCCATGCCCAAACTCCTGAGATCGCCTTCTCGGCGCTGCAAGATCAGGGAGATGCAATCTCCACCGCTCCGCTGCAGCAGGAGCTCCGAATGCTGCTTCAGCTGGGAGCCGAGGAGGAAATCGCCCCCCGCCACCCCAACATGCCGCTGGAACTGGAGATCTCTCGTTTTGCCTCTCCTATTGGACCTCGCGGCTCCCCGCAGCTATTGCGCGGCCCCATGTTCCGATGCCAGAAGTCGCCACATCCTGCCTCATCCCGCCCCATCCCGCCGCCCGGGCTCGCCCCTCGCCTCCTCCCGCGCCAGGAGGGGAGGCAGGTGAGGGCGGCCGCCCGCCCGCCCGCGCGGCGTTGCGCATGCGCAGCGCGCTCCCAGGCATGCTCACTGCCGGGGGCGGGGGGAGCGGGACGCGGTGTGGCGGCGCTGCCCGGCTCCCCTCGGCTCCCTGCGGCTCCTCCGCGGCTCCCCG
>WEKY01027063.1:5001-65968 GCA_013390045.1 Picathartes gymnocephalus | reverse complement strand
ATAGAATGCAGAATGCTTACATAAGAGATAGGATAGAGGATGCAACAAACATTACCAAGGGATGCTCATACAGAATGCTTAGAAGAATGAAGAACGCTTATGAAGAATGCTGCTTTTAGAAGATGCTTAGATTGCTATTCGTGCTGCTTCTGCCTTATGCTTTTGCTTAGGACACTGAGAATTTAAGCAATGACACGGACTGTTATTTTTCACCCTTGTGAGACTGACCACGCTTCCTGCAATAAAGACCTTTTTGCAACAAATGAGGACTCTCTCTCTGACCTAAATAGCCCATAATCAACCTTGGCATCCCAGTGCTTCAAATAATTTTCTAGCTTGCTTGTTTAGCTCTTGAGTTACCTTGACAGACACACTGCCACAACACTTTGCTCTCCCTATCCCTGTAACCTCCTACAATGAAAGTAAAATTGAGAGATCATACAACACATTGATTATGAACAAGGCTGGAAAACACAGGAGTCACGCATTTTCCAACATGCATGTTGAGAACCACTGGCAAGAGCAGATGTATGAATAAGTACTACTCCTTAATGCTGGGTTACTATTGAAAAAAATGTTCTTTGTTTGTTTTCCCCAAGGCTTCTTCTCAAGGAGCTAGGTCTACCATATTTCCTGGAAGAAAAAACTGCAGTTCTACCAGTCTTTGATAACTAAGTGGCCTACTGAGACGATGGAAATAATAGAGAGGAACCTAGTTTCCATATCTATTTTATCAATTTACAGACACTATAAAGATCAATTTGCAGCCAGAGCTGCAGAATAAAAATATATCTGTTTTCTGTATCATGCATCCTTCACCCGTAAATTGCTCCAAAGCTAGACTCAGTCAACACAAAATGAAAGGAAAGGTGCAACAGGAGGATTTCATACTCGTGAATTTAATGTGAAAGGTTTCAACCCCATTGCATTTCTGCTCCAGTTTGGGGGACTCAAAGTAAAGCTCTGCCATAGGAAGAGCCCTCACATCAGCATTGCTGGGAAAGTCCAGCTCCTTCTTGAGATCATCTGTACAAACACTGAGGTAATTTTAGCTATCCATCTAAAATAACATAGGAATAACTGTACTACTGTAACTCATAAGGGCAGCGGAAAGAACAGGCACTCTGAAGCATCCAGATCATATGTGATCATACAGAGAAAGGAGGAGAATAAACTCTGGATTTTTTTGTGAAAAAACTAGAAGTAAGCAGAACTGGGTTTTCTTTTTTCATTTTTGGGTTTGGGTTTTTCCTTTTTTTTGACAGGTTGTTGGGGTTTTTTTGACCGAGCATAAAGCTTTTTCCCAGTTCTTAGGATAACAAAGCAAATGAAAACAATCTTTCCACTGCCACAGCTAGACAAGCTCAAACTTAGTAAAAATGTCAACACATGTAAATATTGAGTCCTTTCCCTAGTACAGTTTCACAGTGAAACAAATCATGTGAGCAATGACCTCATTGAAAACCACATTTTTTGGACAGTTGAATATATAGTGTTTGAGCTTCCAGTTTTAAATATCTTCCTACTGCTCTGCCATGTTTTTTGTCTTTTTTTTTTTTTGGGGGGGGGGGGGTAGGCAGAGAAGAAAAAAAATTAGAGCTGCAGATGGCTTACTGAAGCCAAGAGCCAGGTGAACGCAGCTGAATTTGTGGACAAACAATCCCCTTATAGTCATCACAGAATGACTGAAAACTACCACTGGTCGTATAGCTCAAATACAGCTTCTCAGCAGGTCTTTCTCCCTGTGCATACTAATGTCAGACACCAATTTTTTTCATGCCAGAAGCCCATAACTCACCCAACAGCTATTTTCAAATTTGATGCATGGGATGAAGAAGGGACATTGAAAACATGAGTTAATCATTGGCGGGGAAAGCAAAACAAACAAACAAACAAAAAAGGTAGTTTTATTCAGAGTTTTAGGCTGAACAACAAATGTTTGGGCTAAATTATTTCTAAATATGTTACAATTAGCATCTTAGATGGTTTTCATTTTGTCTACTGTACCACTGATTAGATATAACTTCACTGAAATAAAATCATACCAGAAATTTAGCCTATTGTAACAGATCTTGTCATTCTCACAGGAAATTGTCCAATGTTCCAGCCTATTTAATGTTCAAGTTTATTTTGTCATTCAATATAGGATGACCTTGGCTACCAGTTAACAAGGGACCTTGTCTACTTAATAGAGCTAACAAAAGGCACATAAAAGACAGTGGAATATACATAATACTTACTAACTATGACTAAATCCCACATGGCACAACTTTAAGAAAGAACACTTGTGTTCTGTAATCTTTCATTATGACTGGGGGGTTTTATTTCTCCTACGGTGTCACAAAAAACCAGCATGCAAAGCCTCAGTCTCGATGAAGTCTATAAATCCAAATGAAGTTTCCGTACACACTGAGATTACAAGCTAGGAAAAAAATAGACAAAACAACCAATTAACATAATGAAAATTTAGAAGCTAGACAAGCTAGGAAAATGAAGAATGTAACTCTTGGCAGTATTTTAGAGAAGCCACCTAGAAAGATGGTGTGGAAAATGGACTAGCAGAAGAAACGTGGCTGCAGCACAAATTCTGGCCTTGCAAAGGCAGATACCACTTCTCAGTTCCACCATAATAAACACAACAGTACACAACTGGTTTATAAATATAAAAAATTATTCAACAAGAGGGAAAATAATCTGCTTTGTGAAAGGAAGGGTTAAAGGATTTCTCTTCCCATTACTTCACATTATCTGTTCTGTGTGAAGAAGTGTACTTCAGTATTCCATGGACTATATTTATGAAGGGAAAATAAATCTTTTGGATGTAACACCAAATACAGAAGGAAAAAAGAAGGTACAGCTGGCAGTATGTGACCTGATTTCTGAGTGTAGAATGGGGGATAATAACTCAGAGACACCACAGTCTTCAAAACCCACATTGCTGTAGCTGAAGATATGATTTCTGATAATTCAAATTTTGGTACATCTTCTCCAGGCCCGGGGAGATCCAAAGGAATTCCAATGTGATATTTTATAACCTGAAAGGTAGGTACAATCTCCAGAGGTGCTGATGGCATTATGTGACATACGAGTTGCAGAAGCTTGTTTTCCAAAAACTGTACATAATTTAACCAACTATTTTCCTGCACTCTGTTTTCTAGATAGAAGATTTTTCAAGCTTCAGACAAAAAGAGAACAAAAGTGTTTATTACATCTGAGCAAGAAAAAACCTTTTCTACCCGATGACTTTATACTTGCATGCATGGGTTGCTCAAAAATTAAAGTGGGAAAATACAAATTATTTAAGCTGCAGTATAACCAGTATAATTTGATTCTGTTCCCTAAAACTTGTTGTCAATACTTCAGAAACTTTAAGCAGGTACAGAAATGAAGTTAATCTTAACAGTGACTCTATGGCTCAAATGAGTGAGTTATCACATTCTTATAGGCCCAAACTCTCCTCTTTTTAAACAGAGTTTAAATTTTGTGATTTCTACTTTCAGTTCCATGAAGGCTGATACGTACATAAAAATTAAATAGTTGAACATTATTTACATGAAGCCTAAGATGTAGCCTACATGAAGTTTGACATTACACTCAAAAGGACATTGAAGTCAACATCTTTAAAATACCTGTTTTCAACAACCTAGATTTGATAGTGTTCAAGACCCTCTTGTAGAGCAAAAAGGGGTATTTTCCATGAGAAGCAGAGATTTAACAAAAGCATTTTTAAAATTTTCAGTCCTATGCAATCCTTGCTTTTTAGCATGCTTAGCTATGCACATGAAAACATGCAACTTCTTTTTTTTCCAGCTTGCTCTTCAAGACTGGCACAGTTACAGGTTTAATTTCCACTCTTAGACTGAGACAAATTGCTCTATCATTACTATTTTATTTTTACAGTCATTCCAATTTAAAATTTTGTCTCAGCAGTGTGGCTTTTTATAAGCTTTTTGAAAACATTGGGTCCAAAAATTTAAACTATAAAGCAGCCATTATTTGGTTATTGATGCTAACCCTCTGATAGGTCTGAGGAAGTCAGGTACATTATGTCTCGGCCTTTGAACATTTTTTTCCTTTTCATGTCAGCAAGCATTAACATCGGAGACATCAAGCTAATCCTTTCAGCTTCTAATCAGTGTTGTGGACACTTTTATTTCAGCAACTGAGCCTCTCTTCAGCTACTGAGAATTTCAAGTTGAAACGTTAATGATTATAAAAATGTCACTGAGATGACATAGTGCCCCTTTCTGCTGCCTACAGTTTTGTAGGAAAACCAGGTTACTGGAAGTAGCACTTGTTCTTGCTGGGGAAGTACAACACTACTGCAACCATCTTACATGTGTAAACTGACTTTTTAGAAAAGACAGTATCCTAAAGCACTACTGCTAATAGTCAGCATAGATCTGTCTGCTCTGGTCAGTGCCCTCTTTACTCATCCTCCAGGAAGTGTGAGCTGCCCTTTCTGGTATTCAATGATTTCACGTTACCCACAGCCTTCCCTGGTGACCTTCCCTGATGCAGTGAGAATCTCAGACCTCAAGACTAGACTTTTCCTATGGTGGTATTTTTACCTCCCATAGAAGATACCTGTGTTGTCCACCAGACAGATCCCGCAGAGAAGTCAGAGTGAGTGAAAGGTATTTTCTGACTGAACATGTTGAAAGTAGCATTTGTTCTTAAATGATCAAGCTTCGCTCTGTTTCCTGTTCTTCCTCTCTTGTGACCAAATAGCATATAAAAGAAATAAAAGTGGAGAGAGTACTTTTAATGTCTTTTTGACCAACATGGAGCTGCTAAGGATCACACTTCAAACCCCAGAAAAAGAAAAAAAAAAAGAAAAAAAAGTTACAAGCCAAGATTTTCACCTAAGTCCCAAATTCCCAGATCTCAGAATCCAAAGAGAATATTAAAGCTCATGGTGATTAATGCCCCCAATAATTTACAAAAAATCACAAGACTTGACAATACTGAAAAATTTAAAACTTTTTTTCCATTATGGAAGTGCACTGAAGAGCTTAAAAAGTTTTCTTATTTAAGCAGGGGAATAAACTCTTTTCTACCTGAAAGAAAACTTTGATTCAGAGTGAAGGGAAAGACAGCTACTGATGTTTGTGATGTAAATGAGGCAGAGTAATTACTCATTGTTCCTACTCATAAAGGCACAGACACTGCTAGAAAGAATATAAAAATAATAATTGTTTGAGATTTTTAAAGCCATTAACAGATTTTGAAATGTTAACTGTATTCAAACATTGGTCAAATCTTTTTTGCTTACTAGCTGTTTTCTTATATTATCTCCAGAATACTTCAATATCGGTGGAATATTTTGACCAACCTGGCTGAAAGCATACATGCAAAACACAATGCAGAATTATGGAACCCAGAAACCATTGTAAACCCAGGATTTTCATCTCGAATCTGTGCTGCTAATATATTTTTTAAAAGTCTTTATTAATGATGTCTCCAGTGAAAATCAGCAGCAAAACCATTTTTTACAATTCTAATACGAATTAATTGTTGTAACGTTTGCAAAGTCTTGCTAAGACTGAGTACTGATAAGCAGCACCACTACCCCTCCATCATACTTTTATATGTAAAATCAATGTTTAGCAAAAGCTGAATAAATAGTGAGGATTATCTGCCATATTACAGCTCATGTTGCTATATCATGATAGGTTAAGCTCATAAAATAGACCTCGTGCTTCTGAGTTAAAAACTTCTAAATTTTATGATAGCTTTAATTGATCCACTTCTAAAGAACCAAGTCTCTTTCATATCACTGATTTTATTATATGAACAGGTGGGGCTGAAACTCATTTTTCTGGAAGGGCAAGTCAGGTACATTTCTACTAAAACCACTGGGCACTGGTGTTTCATTCCCTTCCACTCTACACTATATATAGTCTACAGCAGAAACTGTCTTCATTTTCCCTGTGTCTTTCTAGATGGGTGATGGTGTTTACTTGGTGACCAAATTTGGACTTTCCCATAATTTACGTTCAAAGATTTCAGACTTCTCAACAAAATAGTAATTTTTATTTCCAAGCCTTTCTTGCAGTAGTTGCAAAGGAATATGGGTGCACAACTCACAGAATCATGTTGATTCTTTCTGGTGACATTTGTCACTGGCAAAAGTGTGTTTTGGATTTATTCACAAGTTCCTCTCTAAGTAGGGGCAGGGCTGGTTTCACAAACCTCCTTGGCAAAGCATAAGACACACAGACTGGATCTTTCTAAATTCATATTTGAATTTTCCTGAATTGCCGCTATTCTGACTTACAGACAGGTCTTGTATTTTTCCTGGGATGAATAGTGTTGGATAGCTTTTTTTCTGCCTTTTTTTTTTTTATGCACCTTGGTCCTCTGCTCATGAAACAGTCTATTTCAATTAGGTAAATATGTGCATAGAGTGACTAGCTTTGTCTTCAAAGCATTTTGAGCATATTATTTACAGCCTTTCATTGTTCCACCTCATGAATTCCAGCCTTTTAGAGAATTAGCCTTTTTTGGATTAATTTGGAATACCAGTATTAACATTTGGTTTATTCTTTTTTAAATAAGGAAAAAAAATTCCTCAGCAATCCCTATTGACTAAAGTCTCCCAAATAATGTTTACTTTCTCATCTTTGCAGTTAAATTAAAAGTCAGTACTAACACAAGCAATAGTTTGCCGATAAGTGCAAACTACTTTGGCCTTTCCTGGGTCCTTCTAAGACAGCTGACTCCTAGAATAAATGACAGTAGCATTTTCAAAGCTGATAAATTATTCCAATCCTACTGAAGCAGATACTGTCTGGCATGAAAGATCCTAGGACTGGTGAATCTGAACAGACGGGAGTAACTGAGTGAGCAGAATTCACTGTTAAAACTGTGATAAAGAGCTTAAGATAAAAGGAGAGATTTATATTGAAATAGAAGCTTACAGTAGCAGATCAGTTTAATTTACTCTGCCATGTAGTAAGCAAAAAGCGTGTAAAAGGTGGGTAGACAGATTTGACTAGTGGATCAATATTCTGTTGATCTCTGGCCACAAAACAATTAATCTCTGCAGTGCAGGACAAAAGTAAAGGGGAATTTAATGTCAAATCAGTTAACCACAATCTGAAATTGAAAAAGCAGTATTGATAATGATGGTTAGCACAAGTTCCTCCTATTAAGTGATATCATCCAGTGCACCCATCGCAATGTATTAATTGCACAGTGCAATCAGCTTGATCTCCTAGGCTAACATCATAGCAATCAATTGCAGCAGTGTCTCCACCATTCTTTTAGGAACTACATTTTCTTAGCTGATTCTGAACTTCTTAGAGAAAAATTTAATTTCAGCTATCTGCCATAAGCTCTATCTACACAGCTCGCATTTTGGAGGGAACACAAATCTTTGGACAATAAATGCAGACACAATACCGTCATTATGTTAATATATGTAGAATTTCCATTTGGAAACCATCTTTATTTGTCAGGTCACCAGAAAACAATCAGTAGATTTTAAGAGACACAAATAGATTCAGTGTTCTAAAAAAAAACAAACCAAAACAAAAAAACCCCACAAAAACCCAAATCAAAACAAAACAAAACAAAAAAAAAGCATGGATTTATAGCACAAAGAATATAAATAGTAAAAAAAAGAGAAAAAGAGAGAAAAAAGATAATTAAGTTCTTCCCAAGAACAGAATATTTTTTAAGGAACAGATATGGACACAGCATGCATATTAAATTCATAATGGTGATGATTAAAAAAACTACTATGCAATGGCACTAAAAGAATAACTGTTTGAAATAACAGGAATATGTCAAAGACTAACATTCTTACTTCTGGGCATCCTGTCAAATAGTTGAAAACTCATCCCTCATTTTAAAAAACTCTAACCTCGTCAGTACTCTTCTGATCCCTTGCAGTTTTACCATCAGTTGCTCACGTGAATAGTTCAAACATTTTTTTCTTGTTCCTCATCAGAACCAAGACTTCTTAGTTTTCCTCATGAAATGGGAGTAGCCAAACAGACACACTGACCATGTTGGACTGAGATTTATCTACTTAATTTCAGCCAGCTATCTGAGCTACCTGATCAAGAAGTACCACTGAGGTTCCAATACCACCATGGGATAGAGCATTGCCTCCCCACACAGCCATAAATCAGACCCCATGGCATCAGCTCGGTGCTAGAGCCACATCCACTTGGGTGAATTTGGAATGGAACACCTTCCCTTTATCACAGCCACAGCTCTAAAACTAAGCCAGGTAACATCGAGATTTCATGAGGTGGGACACCTCAGCAGATATCTGCTCTGAAACTAGTCACTCAAGGCCCTCCCTGTAAACACACAGAAAAGGGTATTTTTTAAGGTTTGGTTCATCTAATCTATTTTAGCTGTCTACCAGCTAAATCTCAGAAGCTCCTGTTTCTCTCCGCTGACTACAAAGCAAAGTTCAACAGCTAACTTATGTGTAAGAAACGATAAGAAATATGAGAAATATGAATTTGGTCAGATAAATGCACTGCCTCCTCCTTTCACTGGCTCTCCATGTGTCATCCTGTATCCTACTGCAACTTCTCAAAAAAACTTTCTTCCCTATCATTCATTCTTTTTTTTTTTTTTTAAAGAACCAGTTATTTACCTGCAAATGCTGCTATTACCAATCCTTGAAATGAACAGGATAGAAAAAAATAATATTTCAGGAAGACTGTTTGCATGAGTTAAATGTATTTGTTTTGAAACTGCTTCAGATACATCAATTGTATCAGCCATTAGGGACTAAACAAACGTTCTTAACCCACAATAACTTGTTGTCTGCATCCATAATTTACCTTGAGGGAGAAACATGAACCAGGCTACAATTACTTGAAATTTGTAGTGGAATACCAGCAGAAAGGGAAAAAAGACAACAGCTAATGTAAGTATATAAAGGGGCAGTACTGACAATTAGAAGTAATTTTTCAATGGGAAACCCTTTCAGTGTAAATATTCACATGACGAAGGCATACTGCCTCAGCTATTAAAAAGAATATGTACATATATGTAGATTCACCGGGGGAGGTAGAGAAAAAGCATTGTTGAGCCTTAATCATAATCTGCCATTATTGACTGTACTAAAAATTAATTATGGCATTTTAAGATACCAATATTGGCAAAACTCTTCCTGAATTAATCAGTGCACTAGAAATCAGGGAAGAACTATTTAATCAAGATCCAAATGCAGGTAAAACCCAAATTAGTAATTTCTAAACTGAAGCATATTGGTAAGCCAAAAAATAAATTACTCCTGAATGAATTACAACTTAAATTAAAGTAATGCTACTGAGTACCTACAAGACATAAACATTCTTAAGTACATCTTGCTAGCACGGCAATATCATGACCCTGTTCCCACTTCAGAGGCACTTACAGCTTAGCTCTGCAGGGCATCTTTTCCCCCCAGTTGCCTCAAAATGTCAAAGGAGGTGTCAAACACATAAGTACCTCCTCAAAAGTGCCAGAGGAAATGTTACTACGTTGTCTCTAGAGCTGAACAGTGATATCAGAGGAGTAACCAACTTAACTCGGGCGACTCTCAGCAGAGAGAGGAGCCAAAAAACTCTTTTTCACCAGCTCCTGGTGTATAGCCAGAGGTGATTAGCTCATCAGTGGTTACAGGCAATGTAGGCTTTAAAACAGCTACACCCATACCTCTGCCAAAGGGACTTGAGTCAGGTGTACACAGGGGGTGCACACAGAAGAAACAGACAAAGCAAACAGTTCAAATTCAAACCCATCTCCAACACTTCATTTTTAGACTAGATTTCATTGTTTTTATTCCAGGTGTCTTCCTTTGTTTTCACAATGTGAGCTGGAGATATCAGAAAATGTGGATGGTTCAAATGTTCAATAAAATTAAGTCAAGTTTGTAGACTTCTATTCTCTGAACTGTGTATTAAACAATTAAACATTTGATGTTACATTCTCTGCTGCCGTAAAGACAAGCAGTTCTACTTAATCCCAGAGAGTTGCACCCACTCAGACCTGTAAAACAATGTAACCTCCTTCAGTGATGAGTTTGTGTGCGTATCACTCAGGTCAGAAGCACTTGTCCATGTTTTCTTGGTTTTTACCTTTTAATGGCTACACTTTGCCCTTTTTGCCAAGAGGGAGTTCACAAGTGAACTCAGAGCAAGATATTATTTTTGAGTATGAATAATGTTTATGTCCCAACAGTCCAGCAACCCTTCCTTTTGCACTAATGAGCCTTTAAAATCTGTGTTAGAGGATCACTAATCTTTCAAGAGGTTAACATGTAGCTCATCCAATTCTAACACTTCAATCACAGAAGTGGGAATTTGGGAACAGAGCATGTTTTATTAAAAAGAAAAGGAAACACACATGGAAAGAGAAATGCACTTTCAAGACCTAGGAGTGCCTGTGTTATTTCAGCTATTTATACTGGAATAAAAGCTTTCACTCTGACCCCATTTTTTCCACTGTTTTGCCCTGCAATGACATCAGCATTCTGACATGATTATAGTCTTAAAAATGCACAGTGGTGTAAGGTCAGAGATGGAGCAGAGAAGGAAACATTAATAGCAGTGGCCCATCACAACAGCACCTCGTAAGAGGCATCTGCTGTGCATCTTCCAGACAATAAGCATGGACAGAGAGAGGGCCCCTTTGGCACAGTGGAGGTCACCAAGAGACCCCCGAGAAGGGGGGTTCACCAAAAGCCCAGGTCACTATGTGATGCATGGTAGACATAGGTGGTGAAGCTGGTGCTCAGATTCCATTACCTGAGTTTTAGCCACCAGGAAGAAAAATATCTCTAGTGCAAACATGAAGCTCAGAGAGCTTATACAGTGCAGCAAGTGGAATCCATATGCTCTCAGCAATTATAGCAGTATGCAGTTCAGAAACCAAATCCTCTGCAGAGATAAAGGTGGAATGTGCCCTTGTTCTCAGCAGGAAAAAGATGGGAGGTTTGGTCTCCTGCCCTCTCTCTGTGTTAATACATGTTTGTGCCCTTGGTGACCTCAGCAGACGTATTCATCAATAGCCAGTGAAAAAATTGGTCACAGCGTCCAGGTCCAGGTCACAGCATCCCACACAAAGTCATATGCACTAAAACCTCCTTTCTCAAATGCAATCATTCCTTCTTCAGTTACATCTCATCCTTTGAGATGGATCTTTACATTCTAATTGATCTATGAAACTCAATGGAATGATTCACAATATACAAGAAAGCTATGCTGCATGTAGTGTAAGAAAATTGAAAATCAGATAGGCTTACCAACAACTCTCTGCTCTCTACAGTAACCTGTCAGCTCCGCTTCTCTGCAGCAAGTGACAGCAACAGGAAGTGATGGGATGCTGACTGCTCTCTGCACTGCTGGGACCCAATAATATAGTATTTCCTTTGTGGTACCAGAGGAGCTACCTCGATTTCAGAGAAGACCTCTCTAAGGAACTTGCAAAATGTAGCAGCCTCTTTCTGAGACATTCAGAAAAACACTGAAAAAATAATTTAGATCTCCTGCTGCCTGTAGCTGATGCACAATTTGGTGGGCTCTGCAGAACTATGCTAAACAGAAGCATCTGTACATTTCCTGCTACTGCTATTCTAGCCTGGCTGCTTCACTGTAGCAACATAACAAAACACATACCAAAATAGGAAAACTGACTGTGGCTGTTAATGGAGATTGCTTTATTTTATAGTATATTATCCCTTAGCAGATCATGGAATTTTTTCAGTGGTCCAGTCACTACTCGAAGTTCTTTGTTAGATAATTTCCAATCTATTCTGAATGTCAGTTAGGAGTGTTCAAATTAGAAATGGTTTTGGATGGGTGGTGAGCACACTGTCTCAGTTCCCAAACTACCTGAATTCAATTCATTGCAGGCACTCATCAGAAAAAATATGGACATTTAACTTCTCAAAACTTTTATGGCACAGTGTGTTGGTTTGAAAGACAGGTGTCTGCTAAGGGAGGTAAGAGCCTCCCTTGGAATGGAAAAATATAACCCCCTTCCCTTTGAATTATTGTAATTTCGAAATTAAGGGGCTTCCAGGCAAAGATACGGGAAAAGGAATAACAGTTCTTTGCTAGTATGTATAACAAGGCAAACAAACAACAACAATGGCATTAACTACAACCAGAACCACAAATACAGTCCCAGCCTTCCCAGTCGCGGGCATTTTCCCCTTGGGTGCAGTGATGGTCACAGCCGGCAGGGGGCGCTGGTGGCGCTGGGTGGGCAGGGCAGGTGCGATGATTCCCCCGCGGCTGCAGGGGGCGCTGTGGCGCGAGCTCCAGGAAGCAGGCGGTAATGGCGGGCACAGCCAGCGGGACGGGATGGAGAAGGGACTTCCTTTAGGAGCAGCCAATCCCAGTACCCCCTCTGGACAGCAAAAGGAGCTGCAGCACAAAACCTCTAGAGATGCAAGCTGGAAGGGCAGGACCTCCCGGCAGGCAGAGGGTGGAAAGCTACAGTGTGGCAGAAACCCGGGGCAATGGCAGTAGCAGTCTCCTCGGGATGTTCTTACCAGTGCTGGCTGCTCCTTCGGATCCCGGCTGTGCGGAGAGGAGGGACAGGCCCCGGCAGAAAACAAAGGCAGTCTCGGGTCCCGGTGGAGCATCCAGCGGCTCTGGGCTCCCCAACAGCAGAGCAGCAGAAGAAGCCCAGCCGGCAAGTTCAGCCATAGTGCCAAAGCCAAAGAAAGAAACTGAAAAGAAGTAGGCAAAACCCACAGAAACAGCAGGACCCCTCATCAGAGATACCGGCTGCACATGTCCAGTCAAACCACCTGCTGGAAGAGAGGAGACTGCCTCTCGCCTCGCCCCAAACTCTCCCCAGAAACCCCAGCTCAGCTTCCATTCTTCACAACAGCCCTGGAGCCAGGGATGATGGGGGTTAGGGCAGGGACAGCAACCACCCCTGGGCAGAAAAAAAACCAGATCAAAGACCTCGAAAATGGGATGGGATATTAAACCATCCCCAAGACACACAGCCTGATTTATGCAGAAGAAAACCATATCTCTTTATGTTGCAGAATAGAGAGGAAAAAACATCAGTTCAAAAGCCGCTCTATGTGCTTCCCATGTGAATATGGCAGTGAACAGTGTGGTAGAAAGAAACCTCTGTTCTGCTGCCATCTCTGGGTTTCTAAAAGTAAGGAGTGGCAAAACATAACAACAGCAAATAGATCAAAAGTCCCAGAAACTCATGAAGAAGGATGAGTAGATCTATCTCAAAGGAAAAAAGGAACAAGAGATGTTACAACAAAGCCATACAATCAAAGTGGGTTAAGATAGGGTGGATTACACTTTCTCATTCATAAACAAACCTGTGAAGATCAAGACTTTCCTTGTCGTGCTCAGCGTCACCTGAGAGAACAAACCAGGGCTTCAGAAGCCCCTTTTGTCCGTGTGCAGGACATGTCAACAGCACACTGCTCTTGCCTCTGCCTCCAAGTAGGACCACATCATTGTTTCTGCAAATGTCCTAGCAAAGGGCTATGGAATGAATACACATTAATATCCAGACTAGGCCCTGTCCAGTAGTTGCTCAGTTGCTGCATTATTTTGCTGTTAAACAGCTCTAATGAATCTTTGAGAGTTGCCCAAAACAATGAAAAGGATTTTTAAAAAGCACCAGTAAAATAAACTAAACCCTAAACAATGAGCAGGTGATAAGGATATTTTTTATATATTTATTTTATAAGAGATAAACGAGACTACTTTGTAGGCGGAAATGCCTTCTGTTTCTGTTTCTTCAGAAATACTTTCCACAAAGCAAGCAGGAGTTTCAGCCATTTCTTATCAGTAACTGGAGCTGACTAAATCATTCAAAGGACATCTGTTTTAAAAATACCCTACCTCATATTGTAGACTTCAGTGAAAAAATTATTTTAAAAAATCACTTGCAACTGGGTGTCTAAGAGATTATAAATCTAAGGAGAAGCATAGGAGAGATGACTGGCTTTGGTTTAATACTGTAGCTAATTTTGTCAAACCAACTGCCCATTTTGTTTGACACACACTCTACTAGTTATTGAGTTACAGCTTCCTCAGTATTTATTGATAAGAATCAAACGATTATTTAAGTTCACTCTAACTGGCATTACTCTTGAAAGACTGTGCACTTCAGTGTGTCTGAAACAATGATATATTATTAAACTATTTGCTCCTTATTATATAAATGTTCAAATGCTATTCTTACCCGTAGACTTCAAAAATTTTAGGAAAATAAGCCAAAAAACCTTTAAAAGTGGAGTATAGAGAAGGAGGGGAAAAAGGTAACCTAAATGCAATCTGTCTGGAATATCTAGAATAAAGACAAATGCAGTGAGCTGGTAGCAGTTTACAGTGCAACTTCATAAATCAGTAGGATCACTATTTGCCATGTTTGGTCCTGTCCTAATCTGGACATGGAGCTGTAAAAGGCAGAACAGGCAACCGTACACCCACACTCACTGGCCATGGGCAACTCCTTCCCAGTCTCCTCTCTCTCTCAACGTGTCAGTGTCATAAGAGAAGGTAGTGAATCTGTTGCTGTGTGACTAAGGACAGGGGGCCAGAGCCTTCTGTGAGCACCTGGCTCTGGAAGAGGAGGGACAGCTTCCATCTGTCACTCCATGGGCAACCCCTGCCCGCTGCATGGGCTCAGCCAGCCTGCCCTCCCCTCCCTGCACCCCTCCCTTCCCTCTTGCCTCACACACTGGCTTCTTCACCTCCCCTCTGTGCCAGCTCTCACACAGCCTTTTCTATAAATGTCCTCAGTCCCCGAGTCACAGCAACCACCAGCATTCTCCTTGCTGCCACCATATCAATGGAGGGAGCCAGAGACAGAGGGGATGCCCAGGCCTTGGGTGCCTGGAGAAAATGGGCTATCGCTCCTCAGCCTTGTTAAGTGCTGTGAGATGGATAAACCCCACAGCTCAGGCCTTTGGGGAAATGGGCAACATGGAGAGCTGCTGTCACTCCTGTCTCTGTGGCCAGCCTCTTGAGCCAGTGCTGTTGTCACCTCACAGTAGTTTAGCACCAGCAATGACCCTTTATTCTCTATATAGAGGATTTCATCTCACAAGTCATAATTACATGAATGGGTGTTCAATCATTTATTACAGAATTCCTGTCTTTTAGTTAATCCTGATAATGGAATGACTGCCATGTTGGCAGTTACTGCACAGGATGAATTATATTCAGTTGAAGAATGATGACAAAGTGTTATTCAGTTCACAGCCCTATAAGTTGTTTCTGGACAAGGTATTTTTGTCCTGATTCAAAGCTAGTGCACGTATTTTCTTCTCTGGTCTTCCTGTGATGATTGTCAAAATTATACAGATTTATTTACAGACTTTATAACCGCCTTCCAAGGTAAATCAGCACTAATTTTATTCACAGGGATAGAAAGGATATTTAGGAACAGAAAGTTGAAAGTGTCTGCAAATTTGGGATGCCAAGCCTCACAATCTTGAGGCTTGGTTTTGCAGGTCTCCTAGCACAATATTTATCATTCATCTCATACTGACTCTGTTTTTGTAACATCTGTGTACCACCAAAATCCCTGGGTATTGGTACTTGTCTCCTTTCACCACAGGAAAATACACTATTGATATATATAGAGATGTCTGTGCCTATAGATACACAGACAATTGAGTCAATGGAGAGTGATCAGTACTTCTACAGCAGATGACCCCTTTGATTAAGATGAATTGCAGCACTAAATGTTCCTGTTTCTCTCCACTGGCTGTAACAAGAGTCTAACACAATGAGTCCTAAGGACAAAGGATGCCTCTTCAGCATCACAGACTGGTAGTTGTGGAGCATTTACTTTTCAGCTTCCCAAAGCCTTGGTTCTGTACACTAGTATTTTACACACTCACACAAGAGGAGGAAGTTCTGAGTGTCACCAGGGCTATTTATGCAGTCTGCATGGGACATTTATTGAATAATACATATAAACAGTAGCATCAAAAGCCTTTTTTCTTCTAATTTATTATTTCTTATTCTACCCTAACATGATTCACGGTACCAAATAGTAAAAAATACTTCAGTACTAAGTTTGTAGTTCCTATGGGTACTTTTACCATGGAGCAACACTCTTTATTAGGGATAAAATCTGAGCAGGAAGGGAACAAGTCAGGACTTTATCATGAACAGATTTCCCCTCTGCATAATTCTGAAAAAATATGCTTTCAGCAGCAAGGTGAATGCAAAGGTCAACAAAAACAAGCAATAGATTGCTTCTCAGACTTGCCAAATCTACTGTTCTCCTCTTATTATGCCCTCACCTTAAGAGCAAGAGAACTTATTCCAGGTTTTTGAAGCCAATTTTCACACAAAAAGATTTAACAGAAAAGATGTATTAGTGGTTTTTCCTAGTAGCTTTGCTCCCAGAAAATTTGACTTTTATTTTCCTATGATCTCTTATAAAACACCACCATTTAGATCATCCAAATCCAAGGTTCTCAGATTGTCCTACACATGTCAACAAAATGTGTTTTTTTCCCCGAATATGTATAGTGTGTCATTCCTCAGTCACCAAGCAATTCAGTATCCCTTCTACCCCTTGCATGGCACAAAGTATGTTACTGTGCGTGGTGCAGGTCTTATCTGTTCCCACCTTTGCGATTCTTGGCAGAGAGGTCCCTGCAGATTCTGCTTCTCTGCTGCTGGCATCCATCCCCTTGCACAAGAACATCAGCCTAGCAGTCATTGTCTGTTACCTCTGTCAAAAGGAAGTCTGATCCCTAACAGCTTTGAAGCTAAATACAAAGGATGTTAAGAGATGGTGTGTGGGAAATTGTATCACTCACTTATACAGAAGTCCACTTTTCTGCTGTAGCCTATTTGGCTGCAGTTTGACATTGGTCACAAAGATTTCCTGTCCTCTCACTCCCCATAGTTTTTCCTTCCCTTCAGTAAAAGCACCATGTGGTAGGAAACGGAAAAAGTATATGAAACCCAGTAAGTGTCAGAGCCGTCTGACCTGGAGTAAGCCATTTCCCAGCACTTCCAATTCAGATCTTACCATTTAATTAATATACAACATCAGTAGAACAAAACAGTCCTCTTCACCATAATTTCAAACACTTTTTGACCAGTTACTTGCAATTTAATTCAGGCAAGCTTACGAGAGGATGTTGGCAGATATATTTTGGTAGTAGTCCTCAATATGGAGGACCTGACCCTCCACAGAATACCCCAAGAATCACATCCTGTGCCTGAGAGCATTGTCCAAACACTCAGACAGGCTGGGTGCTATGACCACTTCCCTGGGGAGTCTGTTCCAGTGCTCAACTGCCCTCGGGGTGAAAAACCTTTTCCCAACATCTAACTTAAACCTCCTCTGACTCAGCTTCAGGCCATTTCCTCAAGTCCTATCACTGGTCATGAGAGTGAAGAGGTCGGTGCCTATCCCCCTCTTCTTCCTCTCATGAGGAATGCAATGAGGTCTCCCCTCAGTCTTCTCTTCTCCAGGCTGAACACACCAAGTGACCTCAGACACTCCTCATATGGCTTCCCCTCAAGGCCCTTCACCATCTTTGTTGCCCTCCTTTGGACACTCTCCAATAGTTTAATGTCTTTCTTATATCGTGGTACCCAAAATTGCCCCCAGGACGTGAGGTGAGGCTGCCCCAGTGCAGAGCAGAGCAGGACAATCCCCTCCCTTGCCTGGCTGGCCATGCTGCGTCTGATNAGAGCAGGACAATCCCCTCCCTTGCCTGGCTGGCGATGCTGTGTCTGATGCTCCCCAGAACAGGCTTGGCCCTCCTGGCTGCCAGGGCACTGATGACCCAGGTTCAATATGCCCCAGGTTCCTTTCCGCAGCTCTTTTTCCCAGCTTCTCACTCCCCAGTCTATACACACATCCAGAGTTGCCCTGTCCAGGTGCAGAATCCAGCACTTTCCCTTGCTGAACTTCATACAGTTGGTAATTGCCCATCTTTCTAATTTTTCAAGGTCTCTCTACAGGGCCTTTCTTCCTTTGAGGCAATCAACAACTCCTCCCTATTTAGCATCATTGACAAACTCAGTATTCCTTCAAGCCCTGCATTCAAGCTGTTGAAGAGAACCAGGCTGAGGATGGAGCCCTGTGGAATCCCACTAGTGACGGGATGCCAGCCTGATGTCACCCCATTTACTGTTACTCTTTGTGCTTGACCCGTGAGCCAGTTGCTCACCCATTACAGGAAATCAGGGTCATTCCTTTTTCATATCCTTGCACCTCAGATGCATTTCCTTCTTTGTAGACCAATATAAGACAGTCCATGAAAAGCTTCTAGCAGTAGAAATAATTAATAATTTCTACTTCCCTAGTATATAATTCCCTCTTATTCAGTATTCCTCCCTCTTCCCTAGTGAGCTTGCACATCACTGCAGGACAGAAATATATAGGCAATCAGAAAGACTGTGTTCTTCCTCTATGTAAATTCTTTAGGCATACTTATATTCTCTTTCATTCAGTTTCTTGCTCTTTCCTGATGGAAGATTTGACTTACTAAGGGGAAAAACAGGAAAAACTCAATGCTATTTCATTTCATTAGTGTCATCAAAAAATAATTTCCTCTTTAACAATTAGTCTGTGCCCCTCCCTGGAATACTTCTGAAAGGTTTTCTCCTGGCTTTAATAGAAATAGTACCTTGAAAAGAAGGCTGAGAGAGATGGGGTTGTTCAGCCTGGAGAAGTCTCCAGGGTGACCTTATTGTCGTCTTTCAAAATATGAAGGGGACTTAAAAGAAAGATGGAGAGAGACTTTTTAACAGGACTTGTAGTGACAGGACAAAGGGCTGGTTTTAAAGAAGGTAGGTTTATATTGGAGATAAGGAAGAAATTTGCTATGATGATGGTGGTGAGACTGGAACAGGCTGCTGAGATAAGCTGTGGATGCCTCATCATTGCAAACATTAAAAGTCAGGTTGGATGGGACTTTGAGCAACCTGAGTTATTTGAAAGTGTCTCTTCCTATGCCAAGGGGGCTGAACTAAGTTATCTGTGATAGTCCCCTCCAACCCAAACTATTCTGTAAGTGTTAAAACACGAAATCTAGGACTGCATCACATATTTTATGGATGCAACTGTGTAATGCAAAGTGTAGCATATCAATGCAAACTTTGGCTGTCTTGGAGCACATTTGGCTGTCTGGAGACCTATTTATAAATTTTAGTACAAAAATTATACATAATGCTGTTTAGCTTCCCCTAAGAAGATGTAAATATCACTACTGCCATGGCCACTGTAAATTTAGTCTTGAAAGTACTAAGCAACATTTTGGAGAAAGCTTGTACTTTCTCAGATTCTCAAACTAGTTCTGCTCATCTCACTGGCAGAAGTGGGAGGTCTTGAGGACACATTCTGAACTAAATTTCACACATTTAAGGGAAAGATTAGAGCTGTACCTAACACAAAGATCTGGAAAATTGTTCATGCTGTAATAATTCTTTCAGTAAAAAATTAAAACTATGGCTCTTCTATTTATATTTGGCCTTTGTTACCACTATGGATATTCCAAGTCCTGCCCAGAATTTACCTGCCTATCTCAGACAACAACAAGCAGCTTCACTAAAGTATCTGGCTGAGTACCCCATTCAGGGATATCTCTAATCTACATAGGTAAGACACTGTTACAATTCCCTCACATGGAGGAATAAACTGAAACTGTAAGTGTTTTACACAAGTTGGATGAGTACAATAATCTAAGAATCCCTGAATAAAGTATTTTGAGTAGTTCTTTAGCTACGTTTTATAAAATAAATTTGAGTGAAGCACTTAATTTGATGAAATTTTTTAAGATTATAAGTCTCTTTCTTCTGAATGAAGAAGGTTTCCTAAATCCCTGGGGAAGAAGAGTACAGTTTAAAGCAAACTCATCTCTTTAGGGAGGAAAATCACATTCTTGCTTTCCATAGGAAAGTTGCTGATCAGATATGGTCTTTTTCCAATCCCTTTCTTTTCCACCAAACACTACATCTGAATATTGTTCTTCAGTGCTCACCTATGATCTTGGCAACTAAAATTCATAACTAATGGAGTCACAGACTGAACAGGGATATGGGTTCACAACCCTTTACGATTTTCCCGTCACTTCTTCCCTCAGCCCAAATATGGCAACAGCCTGTTTTTCCTCTGGTATAAAAATTATATCCATCTCAATTGTTCACAGTTGCAATTTAGTTTGATACTTACAGTGTTTCTCCTAGTGAAAAGCTTGTTCCTCTGAAAGCTTGTCTTCCTTCAGGTACATATATATATAGATGGAGATGTATATACACAAAAGCTAGACAAATACAAATATTCCTCATTCCCACAAAATTTTTACTAAGTGCTTTTCTGTCTTTTTGCTAGGCAAATGCAACAAAGGCTTTATTACTCTATGCAGTGATCGTTTCAGATCATGGTTGTCAGCATGATTCATTTTCAAAGCGATCCTGCATCAGGCAGTAATTTTGTTTCCTTGGAGTGCTGGTTTCTGCACAAAATGGATACTGTTTGGTGTAGACTGGAACGCTCTTGCTCTGAATGCTCTGTGGATTCAGCATGAGGGTGATCCACTAATTTGTACATTGATAAAGTTTTGTTTTCTCTTTTACCCCAAATAATTTTCCTGTAAGTTCTGGGATGTGATCTGTTGATTTTGGTTTGGTGGTTTTTGTGTTTCTGTAGGTTGGTTGTTCTGTCAGGTACTGAATGCATTTTCCCACTGATCTATCTGTCATAACCTCAAGTCTTATAGCATTAATGATCTCCTCAGACTCTGTCATTTTTTACAGGAAACTGAGTGTCTTTCTCCTCACATGGATGACTTCACATTTACACCAAATTTCATCTTGCATTTTATTGCCCAGTCACTCAATCTCATAAACTCCCTATGTAGTTCTTTATAGTGATCTCCTGTCTTTTTTATTTTGAATAGATTAATATCACCAGCAGATTTTATGACTTCAGAGCTCACACTCTTCTCCAGCTCATTGATGAATATGTTGTCTGGAGAACAAATGTATGCTGTAAAGAGAAGAGCTCTCAGTGGAAGGTACTGTAAGCCTTCAACACTGACTTTGGTACAAAAGGATCCACCTGAGAATTTTGTAGAAGCGACTGTCAAATGCCAATGGGTGGAGGATTGCACAAGTTGTCATTTGGATGCTCCCTCTGGAAGTAGGCTGCAGTGATACAAGCAAGAGAAAGGTTTTCCACTCGGACACATCAGAGGAGGTAAGGAAATAGTAATTCCCAGATAACACGGGACTGATTGCTCAATATAATGACTACGTACAGATTTTTTAAGTGTTGTAGTTATAATTTGTTAGAGTGAGGAAGATGCTCTGGCCACAATTCAAAAGACCAGAGCCATATGCATTGCCGTATCATTTCAGATATTTGTTTGAAAGTAGAGTCCTCCATTCTTTGAACTGTTTTCATTGAAAATTAGCTTGGGTTTGGAGTTATTGTTCTGCTATCCGCATTGCTTTAAATCAAATAATACAAATCTGGAAGAAAAAAGCATATATTATATTGAAATTGAGTTACTATTGCATAAATTATTGGATATATTATTGTAAAAGGGCATCTTATTTATCATCAGGGAGATGAAATGTCTTTGAAAAAACATCAATCATAAACTGAATGTACAATCCCAAAAACAAAGCTGCAGTATCTAACTGGGCAAATATAAACTTTGTCTCTCTAAGCAAGACAGTAACAAGGAAGAAGGTGATTTTCCTTCTCTCTCTGGAGATTAATTATTTTAATTTTAAAACATATGCTGAAAAGTGAAAGATATCAGAGATCACAAGAACTTTACACAATCCTGCATTATACTAAAAGAAGAAACTCAGTATTTATGGAAAAAAACCCTGAAAATTACAATAAGCATAATCTGGTAGAAAAAAAAAAAAGGTAGCAACTCAGTGACTGGAAGCTCGAACAAGACAAAATCCAATCAAAACTAATATTGATGCTTGAAGTGAAGTAAATGACTGTTGGGTCAAATAGACTATTACTTCATATATTTTGGTTGTCAGTTGGTATTTTTAGACAATGATCTCACTGAAACAAGTTACATTCCTGTTATGCAAGCTGGTTTGTAGTTGATATTGTCTTTGTCATGCTTAGGGCTTTAAAATAGACAAAGATATAGACAGCTTCAGACAGGAGTAACTGTGTCTGAACTAATGTTTATGGAGAGGAGTTCAGAATATATATAATTATACTGCATACACATGCTTTATAGAGTATCAGGGTGTTCACAGACCCTTATTTCTGCATCTCTGTGGCCAAACTGCAAAGTCATCTTACCACAATTGCATGAAGCTCTCTATCCATTTTAATCATCTATTTGGTAAATAGTTCCACATGAGAATGATCCTTCATGCTAGAATTTTAATATCTAAGAAGAATTTTATGCACAGTGTTAACTCTCTGGTACATTCCAAGTCAGAAATATCTTAGATATAACAAAGCAATCTTTAGTGGGGTTTTATTCTGCTCTCAACTCAGGACCCAGTATTTTCATCTTCTGAGCAGAAGTCAAGATACAGTTGTTGGTCTTAGTGTGATGACTTATCTAAATAATAACTGAGAGCTTCATATCTCATTATTTCATAGACCTGAATAATCCTCTTCCTGATGGGTCAGTTTGTACTCAGCAGTCCCAGAACCAACTCTGCAGTATCTTTCCCAGATGATCTCATTTAAAAGACTCATTCCACTAAGCTACTTAATCATTGCAGCTTTAAATGTTTTGGTACAGTTTCATAATTTTATAATTAGTCCATTAACTCTTGTGTTATATGATGTACTTCTCCTGCAAAAACTTTAATCCTAAGGGATTTTGAAGTATGCACAATTTTGTCCTTGTCTTTAGAATTTCACTGAAAAGTGTCATTTCGGAAGGAATTGATTAGTTTTAATCACAGACTTGGATTACTAAATAACATGTATCCAGCATAAACAATTATTTTGCTCCTTGACTGTTTTATGCTGGTCATCAATCATGAATAATTTGTCACTAAATAATACTTGAGGCACCAAAGGTAATGTAATTTTCACACAAAGACAACTGACCACATTTTTCATTGCTCTTATTAGTACCTACAGCAAGTTTTCAGTTCTTACCTTTGCTTGAGAGTTTTAATGCATGTAAGATCTACTGTGCTAGGACATCATGATGGCTTTTTTTTTTTTTTTTTTTGATTCCACAAAGTAATCCTGCACATGATTAAAACTGCACGCTTAATGCATCCAAGGGCTTTCTCTGTCATACTTGTCAAGGACGAGGCTGTGACACTCAGCTCAAACTAAAACTTTATTGAGGCCTATAAGGGGTACTCGTCAGGTTCGGCTCTCGTGCCGATGAGGTGTCCTGATGTGCAGGGAAACAGCTCGTTGTCCAGCTCCGGTCGAGTGGCGCCGAATGGTGGTGGTCCAACGCTGGGCCGCTGTCTGGGTGGAGGTTGCTGCCGGTCACTATCCGAAGTCCCAGGAGGATTTCGTCGCTCTGGTGTCTCCGGTGAAGGCGAGGCAGGAACAGGGCGTCGGGTGTTCCGTGCTCCGCCTTTTATCCACTTTGGTGGTCTCACCCTATTGGTCACGATAGGATCCGGCTGTTGATTGGATGACAGATGGATTGAAACTCGTCCTCTTTTTATTGGCTGATTAGTTTACCTCTGGACTTGGATGGGCTCTCAGTGAGTCTCTATCAGCATAAAGCAAGTCCAGGAAGGTTCTAGAAATCAAGCCGATGTCTCTTCAAGGCAATATGGTACAGGCCGTATTTCTTAGTATAGTCCTCAATTAAGTGACATAGAACACGTGAGGACAATTAATAACAATTAACCACAGAATTAATTAACAGAACTGATTAACCCTAACGGGTAACTAGTAATGACCAGAATTAATTAACAATTTATCAACCTTTGATACTACTGTCCCTCACAATACTTATCACAGCACTACTTTTCAGTGACTCCATTTTACTTGCAGGTCTAAGCATTGCCGAACCACAGCCTTTTTTCCTATGTGCTTTATTGGCTTTCCAGAGCTAGAACCAGTTGAGGTCAATTAGCACAGTTCTACTTATTTCAGTGGAAAACTTCTTTTTATTGCCTAATCCATTTTTTCTTACTGTTAAAGCTTAGTAAGGTTATCTAGTGAAGAAGATCCCATATAGGAATCGATTCTCCAGAACAGTTATCAAAGACTAGGGAAATAAAACCCCAGCCATGTAAAAGAACACTGGTAGACTCCAGTTGTTCAGAAAAGCATTTGTTACAGTTTGATTATGTGTTATTCCCAGGTGACATTTATAAGCCTCATGTTATTTTTTAATATCTGTAATAATCCAACAGAAGGTGCACTTGAACAAATTCCACACTGCATTTTAGGTGATGTTGCTTTCCTGGGAAAATTGTACTATTTCTCATAGTTTACAAATATTTTTCTGAGGTCTGACTTTTCCATTTTCTAGTTTTAAACTAATACCTGTGAACTTCATGCCTTTTTTTCTACCCACACATTTTCTCTGCTTTTTTTCTGCACTGGATCACAAAACCAATGGTAAAAAGATCATGACACTGTTACTTATGCTTTGGGAAAGGCTGCCAACTGTCAGAAGCAGTGATCAAATTCAAATATTATTTCAAATAATCTTTTTTCCACCCACTCTGTAGAATCCAGGCTACCTAGGATGTGATTCAGTAGTGGATGGTGTTGCTGTCTCAGAAAGGCCCTTTTCCTTCTTCTTTGGATGTGAATTCCTCTCCTGAAATGTGTATCCATTTTCCAGTGAATCGTACATAGACAATATTCAGGACAGCTAAACCCACACCCAAAGTACTCCATAACACAGAGTCACAGAGTGTTTTGGGTTGGGAAGAACCTTAATGAACACCTAGTCCAACATACCAGCTGTGGGCAGGGACATCTTTCACTGGATCACGTTGCTCAAAGCCTCCTACAACCTGACTTTCAACATTTCTAGTGGTGAGGCATCCACAGAGTCTCTCAGCAAACTGTTCCAGTGTCTACCCAACCACACAGTAAAAAAAAAAAAAAACTTCCTTACATCTATTTTAAACCACCCTTGTTTAACGACCATTGCCCCTTGTCCTGTCACTATATGCCCTATTAAAAAGTCTCCATTTTTCTTATGAGACCCCTACACATATTGAAGGGCCACAATAAAATTCCCCCTGAAACCTTCTCCCAGCTGAATAGTCTCTGGACACATTACTCCAGGTGGTGTTTCATGAGAAGAGAGATCATCATTTAAATTCTGTACATACTCTGTTCTTCCCTTCCTGCAGTAACAGCAATGAAGGAGTTGTTCTGTAAAACACTTGCCACTACTTAAACTTCTCTTTTGCCCTTTACTTGATAACTTCTTATTTCCTAAGAAATCGTGTTCTTTTGCTTGTAAATGATGATAATTCAGAATTGGTCAAGTAATTAAACCCCCAACTTCTTTGTTTTCTAAATCTTATCTTCTTATTTTTGAGGGAATAGTGTACCTTTTAAAATATAGCTAAGTCAGTGGATTAAATATTCTCGAGTCTTGTTGTACGAACACAGAGATCATTTGTTCTGATGTTGTGCTGATTCTGTAGATCTTAAGAGAAGTTAAAGGCACCCCTACTGGGCTGGGTTGCTTAGGAGTATGGACTGTAGGAATGACTGCTCAGTGGAAAAGGCTTCTTACTGAGTCAGCAGACAAACATTTCAGCCCTCGTTAAAGACTGGCATGTGTCTGGTCTTGCCCAGGACAAGAACACAAAGCATTTGTTGAACCTTACTGTAAGAGGGATGGGATTAATATCTGCATTTCTGCAATAGAATGTTTTAATTTCATGCAGCCCTGGGGAGGTGCCTAAGACTTCTGTAATTTGATCATTAGTTCCATTTATTAGTTCCACCTGAAAAATACTCAGGTTATTCACTTAGAACCCCCAGGTTTCAAAGTTGTACATGAGGTACAATACTGACCTGATGAAATTCATAAGAAAATATAACAGGGATGGATTTTTCCCTCTCGTAGCAGTGAGGCAGCCCAAAAACTTGGATCTTGACAGTGGTATCAATCAACCACAAAAAAAAATGGAAGTTATCACTTTTTATCTCATAGCAAATTTTGTAAAAAATCTATAGGAAGACTAAATTGAAAAATATCAGAGAGATACACTTGGCACAGCTAAAAGAGCACCTGGTAGATTTTCAGGGGAATTTGGCATTGGCTTGGCTCTTTGAAAATAATCAGTTTCTAGTCACTACACTCTTTTTTTTTTTAATAGCACTTAAAATACATTTTCAATACCTTCACATTCCTTAAGATAATTATGTTTCACATAACATATATCTGAAAGAAAATATTTATTTATACATATTTTTAGTCTTTTTCTTAGTAGCAACTGTGTAAATTTTTTTTTTTTCATTTATCTTCTCCCCCAATTATTTTCTGGGTGGTTTTTTTTTGGTTTTGTTTTTTTGGTGGGGTTGGGGGTTTGTTGGTCTACACGCTTGGTGTTAGAATATGCTGAGAAGCTGGGGCACAGAGCAAAGCTCTACTAAAAGCTTTCAGTCAGATTTTCCTCTCTACTACTTCTGTGACTCATCAGCATTCCCATTCCACAAAATAATTAAGTGGGTGTTTATACTTAGACTTGTAAAGTGGTTCAGTTTGAAGATGGATGCTGCAAAGTTTACAGTAAGGCTCAAGACATTTTTCAGACTCAGAGCCTCATTATTTTCCTTATATCTGAGGCATGCTGTATCAAAGGGCCACAGAAAATCGTTCAGCGCTAATGTAATCATAGCTGCCTGAGAACACAGGCATGGAAAAGTCTGTACATAATGGCAAAGCTTTTCTTTAGTCGAAATAGTACATGTGGAAAAACAGGAAGGATGAAGAAGTATGGCTACTGTCAGAGCTGAGCGGAGAAATCTCAGGCATGTTTTGCAGCAGTGTCTAAGTTAGAGTGCAACTTTCTCATGGTTCTGTTAAGATTGTTATGAGAATTCACCAACACAAGAATGTAAACCTCTTGCACCTGGTATTGATAGTTACTATTAGTTAGCCAATGGCTTTAGGGGGTGTTCATCCTCTTAACCAGTAATAGGATACTTGTGTGCAGTATCTAAGGCGCATTTTTGTAATAAGGTTATTTGAGCTGGACCTGTGTTCTGTGTTTTACGTTGCTTGTTCCTTGGCCGTCCCCGAGACAACAGCGACAAAGAAGGGCCTTTACATGGAGTCTTTTACAATTTTATGGTTTGCCAGCACTGCAGGATTTCTGCCTCCCTTGAGTGGATATGTAGTGAGAGACCTAAGGTGACTTACTGGAATGCAAGCTACTACAGCTGAGCAATATGGATGAACTTCTACAAACGACATATGGCTTTTCTTTGCCTATACAGAAAGTTCAAATAAAAATTCTTTATATGTGAAATCGTCTTATGCATCTTGTATAATTTATACAGCTCTGAATGCCATTTAGCATTCAATGATAAGGTACATTGCAATTTTGGTAATTTGTAGTATCTCTTACAGAGTGGAAAAAATAGAATTTTGTATCTTTCCTATTTTACTTTGTATCAAATAAAGTAAATTTTGCCATGTCTAACCTTTGGTAGTGTCTTCCTGCCAAGAAAACTGCATAGAAAAGCTCAATATTCTCTGGCAATAAGAATTAACAAATCATTGCACAAAAAACTGAAAAATACACCCAATAACTAAAATGTCACAATAAACTCCAGCAGCAAGATGAACTTTGGAAAAATCCCATTTGCTTATGCCTTAGGAACTCATACTGAAACTCATATTTATATTTCATTTGCCTTGACTTCTAGGAAACCATCTATGTATTGAATCTCAAGTATGAGAGAATACTACAGAGATGTTCCCTAGACATTAGAGAGTACAAGAAATATTATTAAAGTGCACATTTTTGGGGCTTTATATGATATACAGGCAACTTCATAAAGAAATGTTGAATGCAGAGGACTAGAATTTAAGTCTGATAGGTACTTAACACAGCTCTTCCACTGGTGTGCCTCATCATCAATTTAGCACCTTTGAACTTGCATGTACTGGGCTTTAAAATATCTGCCCAAAGTCTGCCAAACTCACAAGGCCCTCAGAATTTAATAAATATTATTTGCAAAGTATATTCCTATTTTAGTATTGGAAGTGTTTGATAGATTAATGTGACTTGATTAGGAAAGATACTGGACGACATGAGGGTAGGAATCAGATGCCCAATTACTTTCTAAAATCTGCATTATATGCTGTATGTGTATTTAAATGTAGATGTTTATTTAGTGACTGAGACTGGGACAGTGATGGTTACACCAAGTGTGACAATGTAATTTCCCAGAAAAATCAGTCATGCTGAACTGCATCGAAGGAGAGAGTAAGGAACCTCTACTTCATGAACAGCAATTCACTTTTATTTTCTTACAATGTTCTACTTTAAATTATACAAAGAATCTGATACTAGATCTGAGCTACTTCTAATATGGAATATTTTCTGAAAGACCACCAGTTCCAACCACTAGCTTCTTATCCCATTTCACAGCAAGAACTAATTTGATATTATAATAATTCAGTCTAACATATCTTCTGCAGTCCTTTTCCACAATATTTTGAACACTTATACTATCTTCACAGAATTTTCACTTCAGTTTTGCATACTAAAAACAGATTAATTGATTAATGAACTGAATCATCCATTTTTGACTCAAAAGAGAGCCAAATTCCTCACCCTTTAAATCTTGAATAGAAAGCAAAGTGCAGAGCAAATTTCTTGATGGAAAATACTGTAAAACCTATGTTGTGAGAAATAAGTAACACTAATGCTCAAGGGATCTTGCAGAGCTTGCAGTAAAAGTCTCTTTCTATGCTGGCTTGAGGTGATATTATACATTAAACTTCATGGTGGATCACACTCCTTCTCTGTGACATATCAGTCAAGAATCACAAAATCACGGATTTATTTAGGCTGGAAAAGACTCTGAGATCATCCAGTCCAACTGTTAACCAAACACTGCCAAATTCCCACTAAACCATGTCCCCAGTGCCACATCCAACCTGGCCTCGAATGCTTTNTTCCTCACCCTTTAAATCTTGAATAGAAAGCAAAGTGCAGAGCAAATTTCTTGATGGAAAATACTGTAAAACCTATGTTGTGAGAAATAAGTAACACTAATGCTCAAGGGATCTTGCAGAGCTTGCAGTAAAAGTCTCTTTCTATGCTGGCTTGAGGTGATATTATACATTAAACTTCATGGTGGATCACACTCCTTCTCTGTGACATATCAGTCAAGAATCACAAAATCACGGATTTATTTAGGCTGGAAAAGACTCTGAGATCATCCAGTCCAACTGTTAACCAAACACTGCCAAATTCCCACTAAACCATGTCCCCAGTGCCACATCCAACCTGGCCTCGAACGCTTCCATGTATGGGGCATCCACAACTTCTCTGGACAACTTGTTCCAGTGCCTCACCACCTTCACAGTAAAGAATTTCTTCTAATATCTAATCTTATCTTGACCTCTTTCAGTTCAAAGCTATTCCCCTATGTGCTCTCACTACATGTCCTTTTAAAAATCCCTCTCCAGCTTCCATCTAGGTCATCTTTAGGTACTAGAAGGCTGCTGTATGCATTCTCATGAATCATCTAGTATTTTCTGTTTCCTCTTGAATTTTTAGCTTCAGTACATTTTATAGCAATGAGTTATACTGGTAGTTTTCTTGCTTATCTGCTTTTTTCTTTTATGTCAGCTTTACTCATGTTCACATGTCTGCAGCTACATTTACTTCAACATCTCTGCAAGTCCTGTAACTTTGGAGTTGAACTCTGAAAATTCTCCCCAGAGTATGACATTAGGTTGGGGAAAGAATAAATTATGCACAAAAGCATTATATTCTTCTCCTGTACACAGTAATGCTAGCATGAGAGAAAAATTAGCTTATGAATGTCATATGAAGTCTAAGAGTTTTAAGAGATAGTCCAACCTGGAATCACATTCTATTCCTCTTTTATGCTGAAAAAATGGTGTTCTCTGATGTAATGCTGCCAATCTGCCCTTTCCATTTTCTGTTACAGCCAGACTAATTTTTATGTATCTCATGCCCTTTGGGTCTAAAATCTGCTTAGTAGTACTTAGAAGCCAAGTTTCTAGGTGCCTTTGAAATGCTAGAGAAGAGAAGAGAACAGAACAGAAAGCCAGAAAGATTGTCTAGGGTTCCATTTACCTTGTACCTATTTTAAAAGCACATTAAATCAATAGCTTAAAGCACCCTTGCTAATTACTACTCGCTATAGTTAATCATAGGACAAGATGGCAAAATAGCCTACTGAATCATTCGGATAGACTGCACAAGGATTTGATCTTCTGTGGTGCTATGTCTTGAATTTCAAGTTGCTCAGAAAATTCAAATGCATGATCTAAATCAGCTAAAAACTGCAGCCTTTGGGTTCAGGGCTAATACCTGTGTACACAGGATAATAATCTCCTGCCTTCTGAGAATTATTTGAACACTAGCTGGCAAGTATAAGTTGCTTCAGTTATAGGACAGAAAGCCAAATATCTACAATATTACTATGGGATATGGTATCTACCTTGTCTTTGTAAGCAGTTAGAATGAGGACTGACTAAAAATTCCACTCTCCCTTGTAAATGGTAAATCAGTACCTTCTAAGAATTCCGTTCTCTCTTGCATGCATGATATTAGTCCTATGATGCCACTGCAAAGGTGGACAAGAAATATGAAAATGGCCAGACACAATCTGCTGTGGCGGATCTGTTGCTGCTGCAGATACCAGTGCCTTTGGATGCACTTTACCATGCAGGAGGTACTTGAAATTTTCCTACAGTGTACAGCAGCTGGCTCGCCCTACAGCTTGCCTTTGCATCACTTCTCATGAATAACTTGGGCAATTAGTGAATTTACTTTCAAAGAACAGTGTACACAGAATCTGTTTTCCAGTTCTTCTAAAACAATGGCAAGTTATAATTTATAATGCATAATGGAAGTATTATGGAGATGAACATCTTTTGAAAATGGCTCAGATACTACTATAGATGGGGTAATTGCATCAGTTCCACATAGTATATTACATAAATTGTATTAATGACATGATAATTCGTTATTATTTTTAGTACTGCTAAAAAAACCCATACAGAGTTGCAAGGTGTTATGTGCATTTGGATAATGATACAAAAGGAAATCTAATACTCCAGAAATGCATCCAAATGGTGTAATCTCTAAAGCATCCAGGTAACAATCCTTATATTTCCTGGAATCAGATCTCAAACTTCTATATGTATGTTCTCCAGCATTTACAACCTTAAAACCATAGATATGAAAATCATAATCTTGCTTACAAAAAGAATGTAACAAACCATCTTTTTCACTCACTCACTCAAATAGCTAGGGTCCGATTGGATTCGTCCATGAAAACTTTTCCATATGCAAAAAAAATGGGTCTTAAAGTAGTAAAAAATGAATTACTGATGATGTCATGAACTGAACACAGGAGAGGATGCCTACATGGTCTTCATTAAGTTGGTGATAGGCATCTGTCTGATAATAAATCCAAAAAAAGAAAGCTTGTGAAGCCCTCTTCTCCAGCAAATACTTAATTTATCAATGTCAACGGCCTACTAATCATATTAGTGCAACTGACTGAATTAGCCACGCATTTTTGGCTAAGGAAATGATAATGCACTGTGCTGAATAAGGTTGCTCTATTATCCAAGGTTTAATGATCTGAAATGAGAAATGGTTGGGTTGGAATTTGGCTTAAAAACTAAAAAAATATGTATTGAGGATATTGGTTATATGTGATTTTCTCTTGGCCCACAATTAAACTGAATTTTATATTTGTTTCCTCTGTAGATTGCTGCTGAAAATTCATAGCAAGATACCAAGGAACTAGTTTTCTTCTATATTATCTAGAGCAGAGCTCATTTTGCAACAGATGACATATGACGAAAGAGCTGGAGCATGTAAAAAAAACAAATATAAACAACACAGGAATTTTCTTTTGTCTAGGAATAGCTTCTTTCCTTTAATCAAAAATAAGTCATATATATTATGAGCTTTGAAGTCACATATATTATGAGCCTTATAATGAAGATGAAAACACAATGATCCTCAGTACAAAACCAAGATGATTTTCCACTACATTAAATCTCATTATAAAGTTATCTCTTTTAATATATGTTTTACAGAAATCATAGAATTTTTTAGGTTGGAAAAGATCTCTAAGATCATCAAGTTTAACCCAACACTGCCAAGTGCTCCACTAAACCATGTCCCTGTGCGCCACATCTACATATCTTTAAAATACCTCCAGATATGGTGACTCCACCACTGCTGTGGGAAGCCTGTTCCAGTGCTTGGCAACTCATTTGGTGTGGAATTTTTTTCCTAATATCCAATTTAAACCTTTCCTGGCACAATTCGAGGCCATTTCCCCTTGTCCTGTCACCTGTTACCTAGGAGAAGAGATTGCCCAAACATCCCACTGAAAATTCCATCCAGCTCCATAGACTTATGTGTGTCTAAGGGGTGTAGCAGTTGCTGACCATTTCCCCTTGGGTTATAGGGACTCCACACTGCTCCTCATCCCTGTCTTCCAGCTCAGAGGACTGGGTACTTGGGAAAAAAATTGATCTTCATATTATGGACTGAGGCAAAGAAGGCATCAGCCTTTTTCTCAGCCTTTGTTGCTAAGTGTTCCCCTGCATCCAAAAAAGGATGCAGGTTCTCCTTGCCCCTTCTTTTTTTTTTTGTCAATATATTTGAATAAGCATTCTTTGTTGTTTTTTATGGCAGTAGAGAGATTAAGTTCTAGCTGGGCTTTTGCTCTTCTCATATTCCACTTTGTAACTTCACAACATCCTCACAGACCTTGAGTATTCCCTGCCCCTTTTTCCAAAGTGTTTCATAAACTCTCCTTTTTCTTCCTGAGTTCCACACACAGCTCTCTCTTTAGCCAGCCCCTCTGGCTTATCTTTTGGCACATGGGGACAGCCTTCCCCTGTGGTGTTTAGATCTTCTTGAATAATGTCCAGCTTTCCTGCACTGCTTTGCCCTTCAGGTCTGCCTCCCAAGGGACTCTATCAACTGAACTCCTAAAAGGTCTGTGCCCTATCATGCCAAGGCACATGGCAGGGTACAGCAGTCACAGAGGAGCTGCCTCATGAGAAACCTATATGGGAATGTGATGAGAGTACAGTGTTCTGATTAGGTGTCACATCCTTTCTTTATTGAATCAAATATAGTGTGGAAAATACAATGTAAAATGCTGAGAAAAAAAAAATAAATAAGGCAATGAAAATAAGTTCATCAAAGCACTAAATCAGAATAAAATGAATGAAACCTTTAAATGTCACTTTAGTAACCACATGCAACAATGGCCTTAACCAAAAAGAGAGAGAAAATTTTACAAAGGCCAAGCATGGGGACCTCAGTATTTGGAAAGTTTGCCCTTTGTACCTTTTATGCTGCAAATTAGAGGGAAGAAGGGGCAACACTCAAAGGCTAAAAATATGGTCTCTCAGCACAAAAAGAGCAAAAGGATAAAGAGAATGCAAAAGATGACAGCATTTGGATAAAAGCCAGTCATATAAAGATATCAGCACAGAATAATAGAAGAGACTGGCACATATCCCAAATCAATTATGGAAGATTAGTGCAGCATAGGCCAATATAGTTGCCTTCAGAAAGCCTAAGATGTGCTTAACAAAGTTCAAGAACAGCTACATAAAAAGGGAAGAAAATGTGAATTTTGGGAGATAGGAGGAAAATGAAGGCAATGTTAATTATAAATCAAAGGAAGGCACAAATGTATTATTATTTCACTACACCTGTCTGTCATCTCTGTATGAACTACACAGGATCTGAATTTACTGATTACAGACTCTACCTAAGACAGTAATTTAGTGGGTATGAAACATATTGAGACACCTCATCCTGTTACCAGGTAGATTGTCACTTGATGTTCAGTACTTCTGAAAAGATACAAATTGGTATAAGCTCCCAAAAGCTTAATTTACTCAAAATGGGAGATATTCTTATCAAACCAAGCATGTCTAACATGATGGATTTCCATTTTTAAAATTAACAAAGTTTTATGGAGACTAAAAAAAAAACTTCATATAAACTACTGCTCATGAATTAGTACTGGCTGTAAATAAGCCCAAGGCCATTTCCATCACTCCCTCAGAAAGGGAAAAATGATCACCTTGGGTATCTTAAAACTCAGGGTGAAGGTACAGTAACACATAAATGCTGTGCGGGGTAGTTCAACATACATTAATAATTGGCTGCTGGGGCTGCAACTAAAAATTACTTACTTGGACTACAGCTCACAGCTGTCAATCGCATTGAGACTCTTTCTGAAAATACCGACAGGAAGTCAAGCAATAAAATCACCTACTGTTCAACTTTTATGAATAGCAAACTACCATTGCTGATTTACTCCTTTTTTCTATAGCTCTTGCCTCTGCAATTATGTACTGAATTCCAAGCTAAGAATGCTCATCTTCCTTGGATTCATTTTTTCTTCATGCTTCTCAAACGCCTAATATAAGAGCAATCCTTCTAATTTTTCATCTAAATCTCTGTTTACACTATTTAAAGTATAACAGACTTTAAAGGGCATTTCAGACAAACAGAAAATTTACTCTTCAACCTCATTTGCTTTTTCTTCTGTTCATTCAGCAACAGAATTTAGAAGAACGTATTATTATTGCTTCTGAAGAGAGGTATTACCCTTATTTTGTTATGAAAATGCTAAGAAAATGTGGCATAAAACTAGTCAGACTGTAAATCATAGACTGGTTACTGGACTCACTTCACAAAGCTATGTTACTAGAACCAAGGTCCTTTTCATTACTGACTATATCCAATGAGGAACATAAAATAGGATCTTTCTCATAAAAATATATGACTGTGTGTGTTTGTGCAAGTGTGTACAGTGAATTACTCCAACAAACAGTAAACAACCAGTACTGCATGAAGAGGTAAAACTGTCAGCTGTAAGAATACAATAAAAATAGGCACGTAACTTCCAGTAAAAAAATTTTCACAAACAATACTCTTTTCAATTACCTAAATAAATTCCTTCTCTGTTAAAACTATGAGATTTGCTTAGAAAACATTTTTTGAATGCTTTTGTAAAATCTGCAGTAAACCTCTTTTATCTCTTTTACTCCAAGAAAGAGACCGATCATTTTCCCTTTTACAAATTGTTCTTTTCAGATCTCAGTGACTCATCTGATTTTGCTCCAGATTAGTTTACTTTGACACCTGACTGAAGACCAGAGCTGCAGATTCTGTAGTCCTGAAGTTTTAAGCAGGGTTATTTCTTTCATAGGAAATAACTGTAGATGTCTTTGTTGGAGTTTTTGCTTGGTGTCTTTAGATCTGCACCAGCACCTTGATGTGCTCAGTCTAAAACAGCTGTCTTTGTATAGCATTACTATGTGACTTTTTGTCATGTAGATTTGCATAGGGTAAATTGAGATATCGGATTGATAAATACAATTCATTCCCACCTCCAGTGACTTTTGATATAAGGTAGCTGCCAGTATAGCCACACAAACAGCAGTTCTCCAAAAGATCTTGGTTACTCAATGAGTAGTCCCATGGTCCTTATTTAAACTGTGGGTGGAGAATGGTAGTAATGCAAATACATCTAATAATGTGCTGAATTGGTCAGTGTTAAGAGAATGACTAAAAAGTTCATGGTCCATTTCTCTTCTTCCTTCCCAAGTAACTCTGCAACTGCAATAGAGATACAATTGTAGTGCCTGGATATCTACTGTGGCCGAAGATGATGCACTCTTCTGAAAATCAGATTTCCAAAATCAGCAGGCAGTTTTGGGTTTGACCATTATTTAAAGGTCAAAATCAGTTTTCTGGTGTCCTGTGGTAAACTAAATCAAGTCAGGCTCACAACTGATGCCTCCAAAGTCCTTTTACAATATGTTAGATGTGACCTGCCTGGGAAGGTCCCAAATTCTCATACACCATTCAGTGGGTTCATAATGGCTAATTAGGAGCTTGCATGGCCTACCCCTGCTTAAAGTAAGTTTTCATTGCAATGCAGTCAGAGCGACCCTACAGCAGAGCCTCCAATGACCTTACTGACTTCCCCCATCCAGGGCAGCTTCTAAGCAAGCAAACTGCAGATGAAAGAAACTTAGGAAGGAAGTACAATGGTAGCTAATGCTGTTTGGTGAAATCAAAAGACTTTTTGTTGCTCATAAAATATCCACAAGACTTACGCCAGGAAGACATGTGAAAGATGTCTTGTAAGTTTAACATAAACTCTGTCTGAGGAACTGTGAATCAAGCAGTACAGTCACCTCCTGCCAGACCCTGTAATCCCTGAGATGTTTTAAGTGATCCTATCACACAGTTTTCAGTGTTTAGTCAAGGTCCTTCTCCTTTCAGACAAGCCTGCAACATCAGCATGCAAAGTCATTGCCCACATGCAATGGGACAGTGCAGCCTTGCCAGGAAGAAACAGAGAGAAAACTTTGTAAAGAATGTTAGCCTAATGAGTTAAACACCAACTCGTACTTCCATTTGTTACCTGATAATTTTGTGCAATGTGACATTGGACAAATAACTGCAGTTGATGTTTTCCCTATTTCTACAGTGTGAATACTACAAACACCCAGGTAGCTTCCAGCGAATGGCTCTGATGATTGGGCCATTTTTGTGAAAACTCTTGAAAACGAATGTCCTTACTAACTCCAAAGGAATGCTGAACAAGGTACTAGAGCTGAGACATGCACAGGCTTACAGGGCTGCCCTGCAAGCTCTGTTGCATGCCACAGGACTGAGAAATTACGAAAGTTTCTCAGGGAGAGCTGGTAGAATTACCTATTATCAATTTGGTCTCCTTTCCCACTATTCAACTCTCTTTTCAAACTTTAACTGTTTGAACTGAAATGCAACATTCCAAGTGTCTGCCTCGGGCTGATGTCATTTCATTCCCACTGAATAACTATTATACTGCTATTAAGATTGCCATGCTAAACTTTAAAAATACATTCTGTGCAACCTTAGTTTGGTCCCTTGTGCATAGCTATTACAAAGGCAACTAACAAATAACATGATCAGAGACTATTTTTATTTATAGTCTCTGCCTCATCCAGTGCTCAAAATGGAGGTCAGCACAGAAGGCAGGATTCACCTGCACTGCCTGCTGATATCTGCAGCCCTGATGTCTACAGCTGAAGTAGACAGTTTGTGTTTCCCTTAGTTTCACTGAAAAAAAAAAAAAGAAAAGGTATTTCCAGGGTGCAACTCAGCTTATTGTTAGATAGACACATTAACCCTGTTCAAAAATTGTCAATTTATGTCTATGCTACAGACATATCTAAGGTTAGATGCAGGATTTTATTTGGCAGATCATGCACCAGTCATTTAATTTGGGTGAAGTACATCATCATCCCTTTTCTCAAATGGGATTGGTGTGCAGAAAGATTAAGTTTCCATTAGTTCTAGCCACTAAGATTTATAATGTTTGGTATTATATAGCACTGCACATACATAAGAAACAACTAAAAATGGCTGACTTCAAATATAGTTATACATGCTCTGAACTTCTTCTAATGAGACTTTACTCCAGCTGGGCATCCAGAAAATGAGAAACATAGAGCTGAAGACCAGCTGTGAGAAATCTGGTTTGTGTTACCAATGTAAAAACACACAGGTGGGTGTAGAAGCCCTTCCATATCACTCAGCTGCCTCAGGGATTCAGTTTTCTTTTCCATCCACCTCCTGCCCCACTAAGCACTGCAACAAAAGAAGTAAAGGTTCTACAGACTATCTCCCTTTGTACTGCAAAGTCATGATTTATCTCCTTCATTAGGTATATTTAATCCTCTGAAAAAAGTAGTTTTCACACGTAGTAATTACAACATATGCCCTACATATGCAAAAAGGAGGCTGAATTAAGTTTCCTAAAATGTTTTATTTCAGAAATGTTCTAACTCCTGATTGGTAATTTAGGTTTTCTTAACTTAGGCATCTAAGTTTGTGCTAATCATCCATATTTGTCTTACTGAGCAAAAAGAAGGCCATTGGAAGTGGGGGAAGGGCAAAAGGAACTCAACACTTCCTAAGTTAATGATGAAAATGGCACGTTAGATCAAGTACCCTCTGGTGGCACCTGCTTCTCTTTCAGACTGTAAACAGAATATACCATGTCTATGTCAGATTTAGCCCTCAAAGTTTTGTTTACCCTTCTAAGTTTTGTTTTTTAAATCTATGTTTAGAGCAGATTATTCTGACATTAGTTTATTGAGTACATCAGTACTTTAAAATGTCCACAATTGCTGTAGGTGCGCACGAATCTTTCTTTTCCTTGTCTTTTTCTACTGCATGTTTTTATCTTGTTCTGCTATTCCAGAGGTCTCTGGAGAGGCTCTGGTATTTAATTTAATACTTCTGAATTAAAATCGAGCTCAATAAATGACAAAATATATTTTACTGTACATGCTACTGCCTAGGAATGCATTGAATTAGTATGCCTTGTTGGGTTCTCCGTCAGGAGACTGATTTAGTCTAATGACAGTGCAAGGTCATTAGCACAGTATCAGCATGCATTCTGCTTAACCAATGCCAGGTGGTTAACTAGTTTGTGTTAATTTGTTGTGTGCATAAAACTGTGAACTCAACTCCTCTGTATGACAATGTGATCTCAAGAAAGATTTGGGCAGCCTGAATGCATTCCCACTAATCTGGAACCAGAGATAAGTCCTTCTCACCGGTGCCCCTAAGATAAGTTGAAGACTGTCATTGCCATCAAAAGCAGATTCAAAATATTTTCTTAGCAAGCTGATTTAAAAACTGCATATATTTAAAAGAAAATCTTAAGTATGCTTCATGTACTTTCTCCAATATTTCTAAATTAATTCCATTTTAAAATCTGGTAGTTTGTATATTTTTTAATCAGTTGTATATGGGTTCTGTTTTTCTTATGATCTAAAAAAATATTCATTAAATACAACAACAAAAAAAAAACCAACCCCAACAGCAACAACAAAAACTAACCAAAAAAAAAACCAAAAAAACAAAAAAACAAAAAAAACCCAAAAAAACAAACAAACAAACAAAAAATAAAACAAAAGCAAAAACAACCCAAAACTGCAAGTGCAGAATACATTTTAAAACACCAAGAGTGAGTGGAAGGCTCTGCACGTGGGTCAAAGCAATGCCCATTATCAATATGGACTGGAGGAATGAATGCATTGAGAGCAACCCTGGGGAAGAAGGATGTGGGGATATCAGTAGATGAAAAAATGGACATGACCTGTCAATGTGTGCTCGTGGCCCAACAAGCCAGCCATATCCTGGGTTGCATCAAAAGAAGTGTCCAGCAAGGCATGGGAGGTGCTTCCCCCACTCAATTCCCCTTTTGTGAGACCCCACCTGAAGTGCTGCATCCAGCTCTGGAAGCCCCAGTGCAAAAAAGACAGCAACCTCTAAATGCAAGTCCAGAGATGGACCCTGAAAATAGTCCAAGGGCTGGTATACCTCTCCTATGGACAAAGGCTAACAGAGCTGGCATTATTCAGCCTGGAAAAGTCCCAGGGAGGACCCTGTTGACTTGCTTCAATATCCAAACAGCGCTTATATGAAAGATGGAGGGAGACATTTTAGCAGGACCTGTAATGAAAGGACAAGGGGCAATGGTATTAAAGCAAAAGAGGGGAGGCTCTGATTGGATATAAGGAATAACTGTCTTGGTTTTTTCCATTATGAGGGTGGTGAGGTACTGGAACAGATCACTGATAGAAGTTGTGGTTGTCCCACTATTGTAAATGTTGAAAGTCAAGCTGGACGGGGCTTTGAGCAACCAGATCTAGTCAAAGATATCCCTGCCCATGGCAGGGGGGTTTGACTAAGTGATAATTAAGGTTCTTCCCAACCCAAACCATTCTTTGATTCTACGATAAAAGCTCTGGGCATTGAATTTTGAGCCTCAGAGTTTTGAATTTTTGACCTTTATGTTCTGGATTTTTCCATTTAATGATGTCAAATTATTTATTCTGAAATGACTGAAAAGGCTTCATTTTGCTATGTCTGTGAATACAGGCATGTCAAAAGGAAAGATGACAAGTTTGCTTTCCAACAACACAAGTAAACACAGTACCAAGAGGGTCACCAATGGATAAAGGCTTCTCCATTCTGCATTGCACATTTCGCACTGCAAGCCAGAATCTTCCCTACTTATAAAGTGGTGTAGGAAAATTCTTCAGTGGGAAAGAAAAACAGTAAAAATAAGGGCTGAAGTTTTTGGATGATCAGATTTAGAACATGTGTGCCCAGACCTCAAAGAGGATTTAAATTACCCATGAAGGAATGAAAAAAAAAAGCCCAGCATCATGGCTTGGCAGTTCTGACACTGTGGACAATATGGGTCAATGGTGTTCTGTTGAACTGAACAAAGGATTAAAGGCAAGATGTAACTCAGGAGGAAAAGAAAGAATTTTACGTAACTAGAAGGTTCAGTCCTTATCAAATCCTTTAAATATTTCAATAAACTTCTCATCTTCCAGGTGGCTGAGTAGAGGAATTTACATAGGACCCATATGTATGATGGCTCCACAGAACTTCGGCCTCGGAAAATGGAGGGGAAATCTTCAATCAGCAAAGGAAGATACTTGATCTCTTACGCTTTTTTTTTGACCTGAGCACAAACACTAACACAGTAGATGACAAGAAGGTTATGTGCCATCTTTTTGGTGCCCAGGCACTAGTTACTGCTCTTGGGCTTCAGCATCGAGATGCATTTCAGTCTTTACAACAATGTTCAGGTGATATCTCCTAAGTTGTTTACAAGATAAGAGTTCACAGAATTTGAAAAATGTTCCCATGCTGAAAACATGCTGAAGAAAACAAATGCTGAAGTCAAGAGAAGGTAAAGGCATCTTACCCCAGAGGAGAGAATATAGAGTAGTCCAGAAGCAATGTCTGGGCAGTATTACACACAGAGAACCTATACCATACTGTTCCCTGTCTTACTAAAACTCGTTGCTTTATTTGTAAAGTAGCATCTGCAACATGCAGACAGAAAGCATGAATTATCATGAAAAATTCAGTCTCAAGCCTCAAATCCTAGCGATCTCATACTACCAGTAGTACAACATTCCTAAAATTTCTCTAAAATTTTAGGTAACAGTTTTCTAAATCAAATATATTGAAAACAAAGAGTATCTGATATAATTTTGACAGGTGCAAAGAAATTGATTACAGAAATAACACAAGTGGTTAGGTAGAAGATAAAAGGGTTTGAGGACAGGTCTTTTACTAAATCCAAACCACTAGTTTCAGATTACTTGCATCCAAATGTTTAAGACCAATCAGAGGATCCTGATAAACCACTACTGTTCATTCACAGCACAAGATCCAGAAAAAAAAAAAAAAAGAACCTTTAAAAACAGTCATTAATCACCTGAATTACCCAACATTGATGGTGGGTGATTCTCTGTCTCAAGACATTGTAAAATTGATTTCCTACTATTTTAAATCAAGTTTTTTATCTTTTTCTAAAAGATACCATGTTTTTAAGCAAACAAAGCAGGAGGTCAGACAGCAAAATGATTTGGCTTATTAATGCAAGAAGTCAAACTATATCATGTCAGAAAGGTCTCTTTATCTTTAATTCTACAAACCTGGGAACTGGGCTGCAGAAGAAATGAAGTCTTTTTGATGCTATTACTTTCTTATTATGAAAAAACTTAGGAGAAAACATAGCCCATTATTTTTAAACCTGAATTTATGTCTAAATGCTGGTTCCACTGATAAAATCCTACTTAACCTCAGGAGGGCAACATTTCTTATTTCATTGTGACTTATACTCAGCTTTTGAAAGCATGACTCTGAATATTGCATGCACACTATATGTCAGTTGTACTGTCACTAGGTTCCAGTGAGACAGTCTGAGTGATATAGCAGTTTCTCAAAATTTAATATATCAATGTGGTCAGCTTGGGATATTGTTTTTCTCTCCCTCCTTATATGCATGTTGGTGCCGTATTTGTCTCTTAACATTTGCAGTGGACACCTATCCAATAGTTACATAAAGCCAGCAAAAGTAATTTAAGAGTTGGGACCAGAAGCAAGTACACACTGAAAGGGAGAACGGCACAGCATCCTGTAGCAGTGCAGGCACAAGAAGGAAAATCACAAGAGTGGATAAATCAAAGCTGCCTGCAGCTGTTCTCAAGAATGGGCCGGACAAGTGACCTTGCACAGCTGTTTGCTGGAGGAGGACAAACAGCAGCACCACTTGCAGGTCTGTGGCCCAGATCTAATGTTCAGTGTTTTAACATGAGGTTCCACAAATCAGTGCTACGTTTGTAGTGATAGCAGGCAGCATTGCTTGGGCTTGTGTTTGATAGGTCTGATCACCGAAAGTGATAGTTTCACTGGGGATGTTCTGTGTGTGTTGTTGAATCTCTACCTGTAGCTCAGGTAGTAAATCTGACCAAAGATCCCAGTGCTGTACTTTTTTTCTTGATGTCATGGTGCCTGGGGCGATTTTCTTAGTAACACATGACTCTGCCCGTGTTTTCTAATTCCAGACATATAATGGCTTTGGTCTAATTTTCCTTACATTCTTTTGGTCTCCCATCATGGTTACAGTTGTTTACTTCAGACACATACTTTAGCAATTGTGAGATGTTTCTCCGTCCTACTCTATGCACCTCTGCTCATTCTTATATCTTATTCACAGATTATAAACTGGGGGATGAGGTCATTGCCCGCACTTGACTGCCTTCCTAAATAATAGAAATCACAGTGCCTGGAATTAACCCCTGGAGGTATATTTTTTTTAGTTGCTGTTTTCCAAGAAACTGCAAAATCACTTAAAATGTTATCTGTGGCTTGTAGTATAGAACATATGAACATGCTTTCCTCTGTTGCCTTTACAGGCTTTCTAGAAGTGATCAAAAGACCCCATGAGTTCCTAAGGACAGCTTGAAATCACTTGACTGGTTTTAGGAAAACATCAAATCTTGCCTTTCAGATTTTCAGTGGTGAAGAAGTTTGATACATCCATAGCTTTCCACAGAGAAAAATGCACCTTTAACCTTTAACCTTAATTTGTCTGTCTCCAGCTTTCACCTTGATATGTTATTGGCCATTAGACAGAATAGCCTTCTAGAATCAATATCCTACCTCCAGGAGGTAGATGTGACCCCTCTGGTTTTCTCCTTGACAGGTTAAATGGCTTGTGATTTTTTAAGCTTTTCCCTGAGTGGCATGTTTCTCAACCTGTAGCCAACCCTGTGGTTTTCCTCTCAGTGTTTTTCACTTTATTATGGTCCTTTCTAAGCCTTTATTCACACAAACTTGATGCAGCAGTCTAATAATAACAGAAGAAGGCATAATGCCCCACTCTAATTGATATTCCCTTCTTTAAATAAATATTTAAGGATCCCAGAGAAAACTCACAGAGATCTTGAGTTTTCCTACTTAATCAACCTAGTTCAAATGTTCTGGACAAGCAGTGCATCTGTGCTCCATAGACAAACTGCATGACTCTGGAGCATCTCCAGGACAACAAATGATAAAGAGATGGCTATAGCCCACTGACTTCCTTGATAATCCACCCCCATCATTTTCATCTGCATCAATGCTTTCTAGGATTAACTACTCTATCCTATAACTGTGAATGTATTTGTTGCCTATACTCTCTCCAAAGTCAGAGGAGAGAAACTGGACCTTCCACCACCCCAGCATGACTGCCTAGAACCGCTGGGCTAGAGTGCCCTCTGATGGGAATCCAATTCTCTCCACGAACAATGAGAACCTGTGTGACTGGCTAACATCAGGCACTTCGAGAGTACTAAAATGAGGTGAGGTGGATGCCACAGGCACTGGGCAGTGCTGCCAGTGGCTATTTTAAAGCATCAGCTGTGCCACGGCTCAGCTTTACACTTGATATCAAGTATCTACACGTCTGTCTTGATATATCACCAATGCTATAAATCATCCCCTTGTTACTCCTGCAAAGTTTTTGTCATCTTCAAAAGTCATCAGTAGTAGCTACATTTTTCACAGGTCATTGTTGGAAATGCAAACCAATGCAGAAGTAAAAATTTAGCCAAAGTGGCACTCTCTCAAAGAGAATCCATTTAATAATGTTTCTCTTTTTCATAAACATTTTTAAGCCCGTCATTTAAGAAGTTTTGAAAACATTTAGTATGCATGGCTTTCATTTCATATGATTCAAATCATGCAGTACCAATCGGTACCTTAAGAAAGCCGTAATTTGACATTATTCTGCTTGTCAACCAGATTTCCAAATTAGCAAGATAAGATTTTCCAATTTGATTAAAAATAATTATATCATTTTCTTTTTAATTTCTATTAATTGAGTTTCATATCAAGTGTGAAGGCTTTTTATTAGGATCCCCAGTTGAGCTGACAAATCTATAATTACCTAGGTTATCACACTTATACATCAGTGTGTCCTTTTGTGCAGTAACCATGACTTGCTATGGGTCTTCCTGTAGAAGCCACCTGATGCTTTGAATTATCCCAAGCACTTAAAATGCAGATTAGCCAATGTGCTAGAAAGTTTGCCAGAAAGTAAAGATCCAGTGATATGCTTATAAAACTGAGTATAATCCAAACTTCTTTCTTTGCCATGGGGTTCTATGACACCTTTTTATAAAGATACTTTTCTGGATTTTAGTGCTTTTTAAAGAGAAGTAAGAAACTATAGCAACAGGCATTGGAATGCCTTTCCTATAATGGTCTACCAATGCATGTTAGTCTTGCTTCTCTGTCCCAAAATCTTTCTGTACACCTGTACATCAAATTGGAAAATCTGGGGTTTTTTTCTTATACTAGGGCTAAAATAAATATCTGATACTTCATAGAGCTAGGCCTCTGTTTTGGACCTCACAATGTTACTCCCTGTTTTCTGACCCTAGAAACAAACTTGTCTGTTCTACTGCAAAAATATTTTTTGCTTTAAGAACAAAGAGTGGCATCATCCCATGCTTTGCACAAGGAGAAACAGAAATGTACCGTGAGCATATGATAGGGGTTATACAGGGTTCCCCTTAGTATGTATCAAAGCCACTGGTGGTGGAATCCACTTGCCTGTCTCCATCATTGTCTAGTTTTGAGGCCTCATGCTCTTTGGCTTGAGAATTCTCTAAGCAACCAGGTATCTCTGCTACATAAAAAGGAATTTCATTTTATATACCACAACAGTATGTACTTCTGAAAAAAAAAAATAAAATTCTGAGGAACCCTCAGTTCTGTGCCCTGGTCAGCTTGAGGAAATTTAAACTTACAGTCTCTATCAAACCAGGGAGCATGTCAGCCAAACAGCTGTGGAGTGTTTAAAGCAAAAGCCTGTTCTAGTCTTCTGTTAAAGTTTGACCTTTGCATCCAGGCAGGCATGGGGCCCAAGAGATTCTGTCTCCAGACCCAGGTCTTTGGAGGACGTATGAATTTTATATAAGAAAATTTATATGTATGAAGTTGAATAAAGAAAGAGAAGCAGCCTTGGAAATAGTGCCATTTCTTGACTGAAATGTGCAACTGCTCAGATACTGTCAAAACACCTTTCATCTGACTTTTGGTTGGAAGGTAATCTGTACTTCTTCCTCTTTCCCTTCCACCTTAAAATGGCCACTCCCCCAAAGACAACCAGCATCCTGAATCTAAGATAGAAGGAGGGCCTGAAGGCACTAAGGCAAGACTTCACCACAGGTTGTGGTAAAGGTCAGGGTATTGACCACCTCCTTTTATCTTAAAAGGTACCTGCACTCTGAAGAGAGCTGGGGGGCTGGGATTCTATTGGTATTTTCTGGCAGTTCCTTGTAAGGTAACTGGAGAGAGGCAGACACATTGACTGGATGAACAGAGAACATCTCCCAAGCTCCCCCATACTCATTCACTCTATGTCCTCTATTTGACTTTCTGTTTCTATTAGGATGATTGAATTGGCCACCTTCCCTTTGTTCACCCAGTTCCCCCCCTGAAATGGGCACCTAAAATACAGGCACATTGCTCAGAAACTGTTGGAGCCTTTCCATTATCTACCACATGGGAGCAGGATTAGGTTCACTGTCAGTTTTGGGGAACATGAAAGGGATAAGGAAGCATGAATTATGCATAGCAGAATTGCACCCTACTGGTTTCTTAAGACATACAAGATGTTTCAGTCCCATTGTCATCCTAGCATGCTCTTGGAGAAAATGCTTCACACAGCCAGAGGCAGTCCTCGGATTGTAGAAGGACTTATCCAAGACTCCTGATATAGCACCATATTGACATTCTTCAGCTAGTGATGTATGTTTCATGTTGTTAAAGATCTGGTGGCATGTAACAGTTTGTTAGACTAGGCTAAGACTGCATAAATGTTGTAAGAAATAAACTGAGTAGGGAAAAATTTATTACAGAACTGTTAAAACCTGAGCGGATTTTTTTTCTGCATCTTTCTTTTGATTATTTTCATTGCAGCTAATGGAAGGAAAAAGAGTATTAAACTAGCAATCTGATCACTACCCTCACATACCTTTGGTTTAGACCTAAACTCTTCCAGGCAGTAACACAATCTTTTAACACCAGACCCAATTTAATGAGGGCCTGAATTAATCAGAACTTACTTTTTATGAAAAGCTTTGGACAGTGCTTGGCATGACAGAATAAGCCCATATATTTCTCCCAGGGACAACTGCGGGTTATTCACCAGTTATCCCACCAAGTCTCCTCACCCGCCCTGGCACAGCTCGGATATTTGAGTCATTCGGCCCAGCGATGACTTTTACGTGGCCACCGCGGGCCCGAGGATGACGGGACCCTGGGCTGCGAGTCCCCTTTACTGGCGGAGAGCCCTTGGCAAGCGGCTCCCGTCCTACCCCCCTCACCGTGAGCCTGGCGTTCACTCCGCACCGGGGACAGCCCCCTCCTCGCACCACCCCTCCTGCCACTTTTTGCCCGGAGTGGAGACGGCGCGGCCGGTAGCTCAGGGAGGGCTCAGGCACCGCTGCCGCCCTCTTCCTCCGGGCCCCCTTTCCTCCCCGGCCTCCGGCGTGGAGAGCGGGGGCTCCCGGCGCTGCAGACCCCGGCGGCGGCTCCCGCGGAGCGGCGCGGCGGGCGGGGGCGGTGCGAGGCGCGGAGCAGCCCGGCGGCGGCCGCGGGGGAGCGCGGCTGCGGCAGCCCCCGCCTGCCACTGGGGCACGGCCGTGCTGGACGGGGGGAGTGGGCGGCGGTCCCGGCCAGGGAGCTCCGCACCTCTGCCGAGTTTGGCCGGCCCAGAAGGGCAGCCGAAAGTTCAGCATGCAGGAAGTTTGGAGGCAGCTCGGAGAGTAACGCGGCGGCGGTGACCGCTGCTTCGCGTTCTGCTCTGGGGTTTTGCGCTTTTTTTGCGGGGATTGTGCCCTTTTTTCCCCCCCTGCATACAACTCCCCCAAACACACAAGCAACCCGCAACAACCAAAAAGTCCGGTAAGGGGGAAGAGAACACGAGGGAGGGAAGCACCCTCGGCAGGAGAGGAGAGCCCGTTTCTTCGCAGAGACACGGTCCCGCTCGTAGCTGGTCCCAATGCAACTGCTCATCCTCCTCCTTCTCTATGCCGTCGTCTGTGCGAACTTCTGCAGCCGTCAGGGCACCACCGCCCCTGCCCAGAGCGGATCTATAAAAGCCCTGCGGGCTTCCAACATCAGGCGAGATGGTAAGCGTCCTGCTGCTTTCTTTACTCCCGAGGGCTGCTTTTGCGGGGAAAACCCTGAGCGCGCCTCGGGACTGCCGTTCCCCTGTCCGGGGAGCGAGGGCCGCGTGCCCAGAGCACGACTTGGGTCGGTCCGGGTGGGCTCCCGGCCCGGGGGGGTCAGCCGGGGCGTGGGATCGGTCTCTGGGATCCGCTCCCGGAGGCCGGTCCGGGAGCGTGTGGCCAGGTTACAGGAGAGAGGTGTGGGCTCAGGGGGCGACTCTGCCCGGCGGCTGCCCCTCCGGGCGGTCCCAAACTTCTTGGGGCAACTTGGAGGAGGTCTCCCGGGAGTCGGCGGTATCCCCAGCGTCCCCTCCGGGCTGCGGGCGGCACCTGGCCCCTGACAAGGCGGAGTGCTCGGTCCCGGCTGCCCGGGCGGGCCCCGCCGGACGACCCCCGCCACCCGCGGGCCCGTGTCGCCCGTGTGCCTGTGATGTGCGGGCGGCGGGGCAGAGCGGGGCGAGCGGCGGCTCTGTGGCGGCTCCGGCCGCACCGGCGCCGCTGCTGGGGCTCTCAGGGGCGCTCTGTCGGGGGCGCCGCCGTCGCCCCAGGGCTCCTTGGCGGGAGCGGGATCGTCTCCCGGCCCTGCCACAACCTCGCCTCTTTCGGCTCCTGTAAGGGCTGTCAGCGTGCTGCTCTCCTGGTTAGGGGACTTCCTCGACCGGAGGGTCTGAGCCCAGGGCTCGGTGTACCCTTGGATCTGCTGGGCACTGCCCCACCCGGAGCGGCCTCGTCCCTCGTTGATGGCCGGGGATAGTGCGCACGCATGAGAGCGGCAGCGGGCTCTCGGACACCGCCCGCCCCGTGGGAAGGGTGTTTTCAGCCTGAACTCCGGTGCGCTTCCCTCCGGGAGCTGCCGGCAGAGGATGTCCTGGACAGCCGAGGTGCTGCCCAGGGTCTGCAGCGCAGCAGTGTGGGACGCAGGTGCCTCGGAGAGTAACGTGGCCGTGTGCCGTGGCCCCACGGGCAAAGAATGGGGAGACTGCATGAAAACAGCGCTGCTGAAACTCACCTCTAGAATTCACGACTCTCAGTTTGGGAAGAGTGATGGGCCTCTGGCCCAGCCTCACGTGGGAGAACTTGCTCTTGCACGTTGCCGTGTGCGTTCTTACATGGTGAAATGCAAGACATTCTCCTTGAAAATGAACAGTTATCTTCCACTTGACAGCATTTATATATTTTATAAACCCTTTTCAAAAACTAGCCACTTGAGCCATTTCCAAGACTCAGTATTTGCCAGTGTTTATTTTCTAGCATGTATACAATGCATGTAAGGGGTATACAGTTGATTGGGAAGATGTTTTTGTTTAAAGTTTGGAGCCATATTGAACTGAATATTTTGTATGCCTTTCCTAGTCACTGAAAGAAGACTTAGAGAAGGTGGAGGATTTTTTCTTAGAATGGAAATGTTGAGTCAGGAAACAGGACAGAATTTCAGTTCCTTCTGATACAGAAGTCAAATTTAATCTCATTAAAAAACAAGAAAAGTATGTGTTTGTAATAAAAGTACATATTTGTTATTTCTGTTTCATTCTTTAAAATTATGGTTTTTTCAAGCTTCATGACTTCTTAGCCTGCCATCTTAAATTTCATAGAAGAGCTGAGACCATCTCTGAACTAAGCTAAGCAAGCTTCCATCCAGTTCAAACTTCAAACAAGCTTTTTCACTGAAAACTTACATACTTAGAACATCCAAATGTATATTACTCTGATCTTCTCTGTATAGTCAATGAAGAAATCATTAACCCCTAATATAAATAACGTTTTCATATTAATGGCACTATGACGGGTGTTTTACTCCTCAGAAGACTTCCTGTGGTGAAATTACTTCTTGGAGCGATGAAGAGAACAAGCCTCTGAAATGATTAGCTAATTGCTCTCTTTCTAGTTGTGATTATTTAACAATTTTGTTAAGCATTGTACCTTTAGAATTATCTGAGCTAACTTGTAGTGGTTGATCTTTGTGGGTCCCAGGTGGACTAATACTGGGGCTGTTGGAAGGTGCAGATCTATATATAATTACATCCTACCTTTCAGCTTTGCTGGGACATGTGCTAGGGAGCCTTGCAGCCTACAGTGAACGTGCCCATGCTTGAGTCAGACACTTTTGCAATTCTTGAGTGGATGTTATGGACGTATTGAGGAGATCACAGACTTTGATGAAGACCACATGCAGACCCCTAGCGTGCTGCAGCCTTGCTCTCTCCTGTGCTTGGGAATCCTGTTGCTTTGTCTCTGGAAAGGGCCGTGTGTTCCGGTGTGGCCAGTGGAGCTGCGTGTGGGGTTACAACATTTAAAGCAGATCAGCTGCTGATCCCCCTGATTTTACTCAGATGAAACTTTTGCTTGAGTTCCTTGACTGAGGGTCTATATTTGTGCAGCCAGAGGTTTTGAGTGGTATTCCAAATGCTGCATGCATGTGATGAGCTCACAAGCAAATGCTCACAGTTGGCTGTAGGCCACTAATAGTATTTCTGTCTTTTATAATTCCCAGTGGTGTTTTTGTGTTGTTTTGGTCTGAAGCAATGATATGGAACAGCATGAAAGGCATCTGAGTTGCGTTGCTGAGTCAGACAGTATTTTTTGCTTTGTAAATATTTGCAGACATGACAATACAGAATGGGATCTGAGAGCACACAATACATTGGGGTTAATGTGTTCCAACAGTCCTTCTCAAAACACACAGCAAAGAAAAAAAGCAGTTTAATATTATCTTCTGGGTTGATGATCATGATTATTAGGTTGTGAAATTAAAAGGGATACTGAAGAGGAAACGAAGCCCTTTCAGCTTCAAAAAAAATATCTCGACAAGTCCAAGACCACCTGCACATTTTATTAAAAAAAAAAAAATCCTTGGAGTTCCAGTTTTCTGTTGCTTCCAAGCAGGATAAACTAGTGATACTGCATACACAGAGTTTAATATGGAGGCTTGGTCTTGCTTCTGGCCAAAACAAACCTTTGCAGTGTGCATGATTCAATGTTGCCTTTTGTCTTTCAGACTAAAATAAGTTGGCCTATTTGCAATTGCTCTTACTTAAGATTGAAGTTGATCTGATAAGAAATCCATAGATGAGGGCAGCACATACAAAATTGCCATTTAATGATTACCAAACCTAACCAGACTGTACTTTCTGCTGAAGACGTTAAGAATATAAATAACCTGCTTACAAGACATCCTCTTGTCCTAGTCGAAGGACAGTCATTGATGACTCAGCAGTCCAGTGTAGCACTAATCAATTTTTTAAAGTGTCTTGGAGGTGCCAGCAACATTTATAGCACAAGTACTGGTATTCACTTAGAGTGTTTATTAATGCTATTAAGTTAAGTACTTTCAAGTTCATCAGAATAACACAGAGGTCTTCCAGATGCTTACACTGTTTTATTTTGAGTCCTATGCAGGTAATACTGCCTAAGTACAAGAAGTCTGATATTTTGTTTCTCCTATTTTGGTTGTTTACATGTACTTGGAGGTGAAAAGTGGAAGAAAAAAGTGCTAAATAATATTATTTACTATATAATATCTAACTGAAACATCACATTCTTTTTTTATCTGTTTTTGAACAAACTTCTGCTTAGTTTAGGAAAGTATGCCTAGTCTGTATCTTCAGACTAAGCATCACCATAGATATTTTGAACTTCAAACTCCAGAGTTTAAAGAAAAGACAGAACAGAGAGCATAGTGTCGGGTCATTTCAGTATGTAAACAAGAGAAAGCCATGGAATCAGTATCTTCTGATGTGGGTTTGAAACCGTAACATCAGATGACTTGAGATAAGATTCTGCACTCTTGTTGTTTTCATTATGGATCCCAAAAAAAAAGGAATTTTCAAACTTTGCTTTCCTTGTGCTCCACCAAAATTCAAAGAAAAAACTGTACTTTATCATTCTGAGGAACTGCCAACAGCTTTTGGCTCTTTAAGGGCCAGTCCAAATGGATGTGTGCCATTAACTCTGCTCTCCTTCCCTGCTTTGGCTGTTGCCTAGTCACAAGGAAAAGTATATGGTGATTTGGGCGGTATTCTCTCACCAAATAAACGTTAAGTGTCTGCTCTTGGGAGAAGATTGTGTTGTTTCCTGTTTTTTGGTTGTTTGGTTGGTTTTTTAAAGAGGGTAGATTTAGGTTAGATGCTTTAAAGTCCCTTCCAACCCAAGCCATTCTAAGATTCTATACTTTTATGGTATTAGGAGAAATTCTTTACTGTGGATGTGGTGAGGCACTGGCATAGGTTGCCCAGAGAAGTCTGTTCAAGGGGTTTCATCAAGCTGATCTAGGGCAAAGTGTCCCTGCTCATGGCAGGGAAATTGGAACTAGGTGACCCTCAAGGTTCCTTTCAACACAAACCATTAGATGATTCTATGATTTTATGTTTCCATAATTCCATGAAATGTCTCTGGTATCACTAGTGGTATAGACTGTCAGTTTTGGAATGCACTTATTGGGTTCTTTTATAATAGGAATTGTATACATTTTTTAGAGGACTCTGGTAATATAAAATTGTGTCAACTGTAAAATAGCAAAAATAAATTGGTTTTTATAGGCCTTATTTCACTGTTTTCTAGATTTTGTATAGAAATGTGTATTTCAGGCTTCATCAGTTTAAAAAAAAGCCTTACTAATTTCCCTGCAGTAGTGCACTTTGGTCTACAATTATCTGACTTTGATGATGTCTCTTATCTGTATAATTGACAGTTTGGACTGAAATATCAAAGGATATTGCATGAGAATTCCAACCCTGACTCAGCAGCAAGCAGCATAAAGGAATTCTCTAAAAGAACTTGAAATATGTTTTATCAGGAAGATGTGTATCATAGTGGAAGTCACTATAAATTCTTCAGAGAGTTGCTTGAAACTTCTTGGTTTTTGTTTGGGGCTTTTTAAGTATTAGTATGAAACTGAATTAGGCCAGGTAATTCTTAAAGGGCTGGAGGAAAAAACTTGATAATTGCATTTCTTTGATTTGTAGAAGCTGAACAGTGCTGAAAGTCTGAAATAATGTCGGGAGTTCTTTTCCACTGTTGTGCCACAGAGATGTTGTGTTTTATAAAATATCCAGGAATAGACATAAATAGAAAATTCACAGGGATCATTAGTGCAGTAATATTCTTCATGTGCTTAACTTCGACCATCTTCATAATTCCGTTAAAGTCAGGGGGTTCAAGTCGTGCAGGACGGTGTAATAAGAAAGCTTGAATACTTATATGTAAATGAGGTGAGTAAAAATAACTCTATTTTATGATGAACCAAGTGTACCAAGTATTTTCAAAATTAGGAATCGTAGAATTGTTTAGGTTGGAAAAGACCTCCAAGATCATCAAGTCCAGCTATTAACTCAGCACTCATACAGTTGGCCCTGGGCCATTGATCCTGCCTGTCCAGATCCCTCTGCAGAGCCTTCCTACCCTGCAGCAAACCAACACTCCTGCCCAGCTTGGTTTTATCTGCAGGCTTGCTGAGAGTGCATGCACTCCTCTCATCCAGGTCATCGATAAAGATACTGAACAGTACTGGCTCTGATAGTGAGATGTGTTGAACCGACTTGTGAGCAGCTGCCAGCTGGATGTAACTCCATTCAGCACCACTCTCTGGACTTGGACAATCAGGCAGTCTTTTATCCAGGAAGTAGTGCACCCCTCCAAGCCATGAGCATCTCGTTTCTCCAGGATAATTCTGTGGGATATGGTGTCAGAAGCTTTACTAAAGTGTCTTGGGTCTGGCTGAGATGGAGTTAATTTTCCCCACAGCAGCCCTCACAGTGCTGTGGTTTGCATTGGTGGCTAGAAAGGTGATGGTGACACAGCAGCATTGTGTCTACTGCTGAGCAGTGCTGGCACAGCATCCGTGCCGTCTCCACAACATTCTGCCCCTGTCAAGTGGCTAGGAGCGGGAAAGGTCCTGGAAGGGGACACAACTAGGCCCAAATTAACCAAAGGGGTATTCCATACCATTGACATCAGCTCAGATATAAAAGCTAAGGGAGGGAGGAGGAATGGGGGGGCATTCATTATTTTACAGCGTTTGCCTTCCAGAGCAATCACTACGTGTTGCTGAAACTTTGCTTCCAGGGAAGTGGCTGCTTGTCACCCCCCGATTGAAAGCAGAGAATAAACCTTTTTCTCTTTGTTTATGCACACCAAACTTTTGCTTTTTTTGCTTTGGTAAAGTGCCTTATCTCGAACTACAAGTTTTTTTCCATCTTATTTTCTCTCCCTTGTCCCACTGGGAAGGGGAGTAATAGAGAGGCTTGATGGGCACTTGGTGTCGAGCCAAGGTCAACCCACTCGTAAAGTCCAGGCAGACAACATCCACAGCCTTTCCCTCATCCACAGAATGGGTCACCTGGTCACAGGAGGTGATCAGGTTGGTCAATCAGGACCTGCCTTTCCTAAAGCCATGCTAACTGGCCCTCATCCCCTGGTTGTCACACGTGTTCTGCATGATGACACTCTGTTGATGAGCTGTTCCATGGCTTTCCCCTGCACCAAAGTCAGGCTGACATGCCTGTATTTCCCTGTATCCTCCTTTTGGCCATTCTTGTAGGTGGGCGGGACATTTGCTGACCTCCAGTTAACTGGACCTTCCAGATTTGCTAGCACTGTAGGTAAATGGTGGAATGTGGCTTGGTGAGCACTTCCACTCTCAGGACCCTTGGGTAGATCCCATCTGTCCCCATAGACTTGTGTCCAGGTAGTGTAGCAGGTCACTCACTGACCATTTCCTTTTGGATTGTGGGGGCTTAATTCTTCTCCCTGTTCCTCTCTTCCAGCACAGGAGGCTGGATACCCAAAGAAAACTGGTCTTACTATCAAATACTGAGGCAAAGAAAGCATAAGTACCTTCAGCTTTTCTACAGGCTTTGCTGCTATGTTTTTATTAGTTGTATTTAGTCCATCAAAATGACTCGTAGGCATGAGTCTTTTGTACATGCAGAATATAATTTGTATCTTTAGAATACTGTCTAATATAGCAAAACAGATATTCATGTATCACAGAATCACAAAATATGTTGAGTTGGAAGGACCAAGAATGATCCTTGAGTTGAGCTCTTAGCCCTGCACAGGACATCCCCAAAAGTCACACTATGTGCCTGGGAATATCATCCAGACAATTGTACAGAATACACAAATTAAGAACAGAAGCATAAAGAAGTGCAATTAAGTACACTTGATATAGTTGGTTCCAAATCACCATTAAAATAATAAAAATACGGTACCTGGGAATTTGTTTCAGAGTGCAAAAAACCCCCCACACCCCAGGTTTAATATAATTTTTTGAAGTAGTAGTTGAACAGTGAACTATTAGGCAAATATTTGAGCCTAACTATTCAGGTTAGTTAAGATCTTTACATTATGTTGATAGCTATGTAATTTATGGAATTATGTCTGTCAGTTTTTCAGGTTGCTAGTTGATGTTCTGAAAGTAATTTTCACATTAGTAAAATTTTTATTAATTAAAAAGGAACTTAATAGAAAAAGAATTATCAAGGCCGAAATTTCTTGCACAAAGTAATATACAAATTCACTGCAATGTATTTCTGTCATTCCTTTAAAATGTGTGTAAGTATTACATAAAAGGAACATATCCACGCAAGAAACTCCTTTGGGGAGCTGTAAATTAGAAGGATAGGGAATGGCTTTTATTTCATATCTCTAATATACTATATGTACAAAAGATGCAGCAGGAGTTTATGTGTTTAATGCTCCAGTCTTTTCCTGTGGATAGTCTGGCTAATATTAAAATATATCTACAGCACATTACAGACTGATATTTTTAAAAGAACAATTAAAACATCTTATAGGACATCCACTTGACACAGTGTAGGCATCTGCATGTGATACCAGAGTCCCAAAGGCCTCAAAATACCATCTCCATGTTGTCTCCAGAGCAGTAATTGTGGTTTCTTGAGGTCACTTCCAACCTCAACCATTCCAGAATGGCATCTACTACAGCTGAGAGAGGAGTGGCGATGGGTGGAACACATTGGTCCTGAGAAGCAGTGCTTGCCTTTCCTATCTGTTCCATCCTGCTCTTCCTCTTTCCAAATCTCCCCCTTTGCCCATGTGCAGCAGTGGCAGGATCATGGAATCCTGTTCTCTACATCTTTTGGCCCAGCTGTGTCCCTTTTCCTTGCAATCCTCCTTCATTCCTTGTGTAGCTGCTCTTAGTTTTGCTTACCCCGCTGGGAAACCTTGGGTTAACTCTCAAAGTTTGTAGCATGACCCCAACCCTAGTGAAGAGCTGCCATGGCTTGCTCTGGCTTTTGTGCCACCTGCAGGGGTTTGACATCAGGATTTTAGAGGAGTGCTAAGAAGTACCATGAAGGCTCTGTGTTGGCATTCTCTGTAGTAAGACTTTTCCCACTAATACAGGGAAATTTGGTAGTAAACTTTTAGTCAGTTACTTCAAGCTGTATTCAAGAATTGCCTCCAAAATTCCTGCTATTGTATTTATGAGGTTGATTACATTATACCACATTTTGGATAATAGAGAGCACTTATATCACTGCTTCTGGTGGGATTCTCTTGGCTAAAATACTGGATTGCATAGGGTTTTTTGGCAGTTTGTTTCAAATCAGTCTCCTGTTTACAAAGCTAAGGAAGTGTCCTGTTTACAGTGCGAAACTGGAGATACTTTCTTTTGGGAGTTTGGGTTTGGCTCTAATATTTTTCGTAGTGAATAAATCCTACATGATCTCGAGCTTCCTATTGTACTTGAGTAATCTTCAGTTTCATGTTTCCTTTTTGATCTGTATCCCACGCTATGAAGGCCAACATCCCATGTTTCTGTTTTGTTATTTAGAGCTCTGCATATTTGGAGATGGTGCAGGAGGACACACTTTTACCTTCTGTTCAAACTTCCTGCCCATGTATTTTAGGCCTGCTGTGCCTTGGGACCTGATGATGTTGAGATTCTGTAAAACTATTTATTAAGCACTAGCTCCATGAAAAACCTGAAAAATAGCCATCTTGACTTTTGTTGCACTAAAATCAATGACAAAACTTCCATTTGCACCTCTTGTGGCAAGGCCTGGCACACAGTTCACATGAATTAATACAGGATAAAATAAAACACTTAGGAAATCAGTGATGAGTATGTAATAGAATGAAAGACTCATAGAAATGTTTAGTTTGAAAAAGACCCTAAGATTGTGTCCACATAGCACTGCCAAGCCCACCACTAAACCATATCCCTTAGTATCACATCTTCACATCTTTTAAATACCTCTCGGTCTTGTGACTCAAGTGCTTCCCTGCGTAGCCTGTTCCAGTGTTTGACAACTCCTTCAGTGAAGGAATCTTTCCTAATATCCAATCAAAACCTCACTTGGTGCTGCTTAATGACATTTGCTCTTGTCCTTGTACTTGTTGCTTGGGAGATCAAACCCCACCTGGCTAAACCCTCGTTACAGGCAGTTGTGGACAGTGATAAGGTCCCCCTGAGCTTCCTCTTCTCCAGGCTGAACATCCCCAGTTCCCCTGGCCACTCCTCATCAGACTTGTGCTCCAGATCCTTCCCCAGCTTTGTTTCTCTTTGGATGCACCTCAGCACTTCATTTTCTTTCTCGTAGTGAGGGGCTTGTGTACAGTACTCAAAGTTAGGATGTTCAGTTAGTGTCTATGCAACTGAGAAAAACCAAACTAATCCTTTGCACTGATAGAGATGGAGGGATAACTGATTTAGTTACCGAATGTGTAGCAAAAATACAGAACAAAGCCTTGTATTCAAATGTCCAGTTTTTGGTTTTTTTCTTCTATACTGACTGCCTTTTATGTCACCCACAGGATATCCTACAAGTGACTGCAGCTGCAGTACATTTCTAAACAAGAAATAAGGAAACCTGTCAGTATTTTTCAGTGTCTTGCATTGTTTCTGTTTGGTTTTTTTTTTAAAGAGGCTCCAAATGTAATATGCGGGGGTTTCTGTTGTTTCTTTTTGGATCAGTTGCAAGAGATTTTTCTCATAGTTGAATGTATTTCTAATCTGATGTGACTCACAAAAAAAGTGGATTGAGGATGAAGCAGAGATTCAGACTCGTTAGAGAGAAGGAATAAAAATAGATACACAGAATGTTGATCACTGGAAGTACTGTGGTATCTGGAAACCTTTCATGCACTGTTCTGCCCTTAATTTTTCAGCGAATTTTCTTGAAAGATAAATCCTTTGCCTTAACAATCCTTTGCCTTAACAGTGGCAGTAATGCTGAGTGAGAACAGCAAGTAGATGGTGATAATGCCTTGGGATTCTTTGTGGAGATGGACCAACACAGCTTCTTAATTGCGATACCACAGGAGGGATAATCGCTGAGAGGAGTGATTTCACTCACACATCCAGATGTGTCAGTAAAAGGGTTTAAGACCTCCTTGCAGAAGCCTACAGAGAATTTGCTGTTTTGAAATTGATAGAAAGCCCCGAAGTTATGGCACTGTTTCTCTTTGTGGATCAGGTGTAAGACTGTTCCCGTGCTCCATTAGTCATATTGACATTGCTTTGTTAGGTTTCTGAATGTTTGGCAGTTGGCCCAGGGGAATGCTGGTTTGCTTCACTGCTGTCTATATGGTGTGACCTGGGGTTCCCAAACCCCCAGGTATACATGTATCACTGCTACTCTAGTAAGATATCTTTGAAGGTGTGAGAAGGGGAAAGGGATTCTTTGCTTTTTTTCATCCTCCTAATGGAAGAAAACTGTTCTGTGTGTGAATACGCTTGGTTTTATTTTCGTTTGGAATTAATACTTGTCACCCGGGAGAGCTTAATGACATGGTATGCATTTCTCACCAGTTCCTGTCATTTATAAGATCCTGTAAAATTAAATGTTTCTTTTAAGCAAAATATAAAATTCATATATAGTAGTGATCTGGCTGGTCCTAGTATGTGTGTGGTCTGCTGTTAGATAATCAGCATGTGCAAACATTTGAACCTGCAGAGTCAGTTCTGTGATGGTGTACACCCTGTTTACAGTATACTCAGGGTGTCTTGAGTGGTTCCTCTGGGAAATGGCTGCAGTGACAGCCCCACCTTTGCAGAATCCTTGAGTAATGTTAAGGTGTCGGGTCTGTTCTTTGACCTGTGTGGCCAAGCCCCATCTCCATCCATACAGCCTGCCTCCCAACAGACTTCAAGAAATGAGTCATTCTCTTGGCCATATGACAGCATGGAAAAAAGCATCACTCCAGAGATGAACTTGTTTGCACCACAGAGGAACCTCATGCTGTATTCTAGCACGCATCTGGGGACTGATTCTGCACCTGTATTGTTCCCACACTGGCAAGCAAAGGAGGATGAGTAGTGGATCAGTATGGCTGTTCAGCCTGCTCTTTCCCCAGTCTCCTGAGCAGTCACAGCACACTCAGTAAGCCTTTCCTGGGCAGTGTTCGTGCACTTGACAATACTTTCCTGCAGGCAATATCACTATATGTAAATACCTTTAGTTTCACTGTAGTGGCTGAGTCCTCGCAGCTTGGAGAGGCAGAAGTGCCGCCCATAGCCACTAGTGCATGTGGGCAAAGCCTGGAGATCCTTACCCGGCTGCAGCCATCCTTAGAATGCTGTGGCCTTACTGTCTGTGCTGTCCTCCCTCCTGTCTGGTTTCTTGCTCAGAGCTGCCACTGCTTTTGCAGACTGAGAGCTATCTGACATACTGAGGTAAAATAACAGGGCACATGAATAGCCAGTTTTGGGGAACAGAGAATTACACAAAATGACAGTGTCATGTCCTGTATAAAAATAAAATGTCTTGGTTTTCCCATGTTTGCCTGAATATGACTTCAGTGGCATGGGAGTTAAATAGCAGTCTCTTCTCCAAAGAAACCTCAGAACAAAACAGGGAAAGCTACTGTTCTCGTTTTGTTACTTTGCACTTTTGTTCCCTGGTTTTGGTTTAATCTAGTGCATAAGGATATAGAGGAAGGTCACGAAGAAGAAATCATAATGACTTGATATGTCAGTTCAGTTTATTTTTTTGAAGAATGACTTTAAAGGCTTTTTTATCAATGTATGCAGGATATTTTTCAAGGCTCGCAGGATCTCCCTTTTATTTTTGTACAGGGATCTTGTCTCAGGATTTGTCTCCAATGACTGTGCCATTTCCTGATTCTCCTGCTGTCTTTTATGCCATCACCAACCCTTGCAGGACCTAAAGTTAAACCTTGTCAAGCAGTTAGCTTTTAAAGCTTACCTTAGGCAAGGGAAAAAGGTGTCACTTTTTCTTACCAGAAGTGAGACAGAATGTATTTCTATATATGCTTTTGCAGTGAAGTGATTGCAAATTTAAGTACATGTCATTGTAGTTTTGACAATGAATTCCTAGGACATCATTTTCAAAAAGCTGTTTGAAGGTACCTTGAAAGGTATTTGGCCAAACCAGAACAAAAGTACCATGAGCTGCCTTGTTTCTTTTTAGGGAGACACCCGGCCTAGTCACCTAATGCAACTTCTGCTTCCCTTCTGTTTCCATAGGTGGGAGAGAAGCATTTCCTTTGGTTATTTGTTACAAATCAGTATTATAGATTTTTTTTTATTATTTTTTCTTTTACATTTACTGTGGCTAAAGCAAAGCCTATTCTTTAAGGACAAACCACTATGAACTCCACAGTATTATCATTATCTTGCTCACTTGATGTTCTTGCCAGTTAAAAATTGCTTAAAATTGCCAGATAAAATAGAAGATCTCATGCCAGCATGTGAAACTAGGCAGTTCTCTAAATTGTTTTTGACAGAGGTTCCTGTGCGTGCAGCAGCAGCTGGCAGAGCTTTCCACAGAGCATGAGTGGGCCTGGTGAAAGAGCTGACTCCAAGAAACCAGGGAGCTCCCACTGGGGCTTGGCTAACCTCTTTCAGAGAGCTGCATATGACATGCAAGATACACTGTGCTTGCTTATGATGAATAGTAACAAAGAGTTCTTACCCATAATGATTGATGAATAATTTCACATGGAATGTCCAGTTTTTCCTGCACATGTGCACAGCATTTCTGTTAAAAAGTTAGTTAATTTTGACTGTCTGATGCTGGCATGTTTGAGGCTCAGAAAAAGAAAATTGAGAATAGACTGGCAATACTCGAAGCTGAAGATTTCTAGAACCTGTCAAATCCCCACATCTGTTATATTCAAAACAAAGCACTGCTCTCACAAACTTTTCACTATATGTATGCTTTTAAAATAAAGCAAAGGAAAGCAGCCAGAAAGAAAGAAAGCGTCAGAGACATTTTCATTTCAGTTTTTGCCAGGAAA
>WEKY01027062.1:53023-82555 GCA_013390045.1 Picathartes gymnocephalus | reverse complement strand
CTTTTTTTTCTGGGGTTCCATTACACTTCACAGCTCCCTGCACTTCACCAGAGAGCTCCCTCACACATGGCTGTTTTAATGCATCTGGCATCTTAATGGAAATACAACTTTTCACTTGTGATTCCCCATTTTCCTAAAAACTTCCTTGCCTTCAGTTCTGTAGAAAGATCACCTTTCTGCTGAGATTTTATCTGTAACCTTTCATTTTTTTCCACAGTAAGTTACCTTACTGACTTCCTGCACTCTAGTACACAGTGGCAGAGCACCAAGCCTCTTCCCACTCTTAACTGCCTTTGCCATCTGGCATGTTCACTGCAAATCATCTTTCCTTTCTGGACACAGACACCAGACAGCAGAATGATCCTAGCCTAAAAAACCTTCCCAAAATTCTGTTCTGTGAATCGTTAGCCAACCCCAACATAAGGACTGAGGCACAAGTTCTGTACATTGACTTTAAATACAGAATTTCATTGGGAGAAAAAAAAAGTCAAAACCAAAATGAACGGATTTAGCATAGATTTCTGTATTTGTACGCACAATAGATATAAATTTATATTGTGTATATATAAGTATATATGTAGTATATACATACATATACGGAGATACTCAGTTGATGGGGCAAGAGGCAAGGACCTGGCTCAGCAGGTTCCCTGACAGCTACTGCAGAAGAACATGAAGGAAGTGCACTGAGCCTGTCCAAAGAAGGGAATGGAGCTGGGGAAGGGTCTGGAGCACAAGTCTGACGAGGAGCAGCTGAGGGAGCTGGGGGTGTTCAGCCTGGAGAAAAGAAGGCTCAAGGAGAAACCTTATTGCTGCCTAGAACCACCTGAAAGGAGGTTGTGGTGAGGTGGAGATGGGTCTCTTCTCCCAAATAACAAGTGGTAGGACAAAAGTAAATGGCCCAAAGTGGCACCAGGGGAGGTTTAGATTGGATATTAGGAAAAATTTCTTTAGTGAAAGCATGGTCAAGCATTGGAACAGACTGCTCAGGGAAGTGTTTGACTCACTGTCCCTGGGAGTGTTCAGAACCCGTGTGGATGTGGCACTTGGGGACGTGGTATAGTGACAGTCTTGGCAGTGCTGGGTTAACAGCTGGGCTCAAGGGTCTTAAAGGTCTTTTCCAACATAAATGATTCTATGATTCTATAAACTTTCAGATCTTTGTGATAAATTTTAAAACAACAATTTGAGCCAGTTTAAGTGCCTGGTGAATGGGGCCCTTATGGAGCCATTCTCTGCAAGTTTAAAGCTGGTCCAGACCATCAAGGACTGAAACATTCCTGCTGAAATATTTCTGCTAGAGTTGCATACAAAATTAATTGAGTTCCTCAACTGTTTCACAAATTCATTATCCCAACTAGCTGCTGGAAAGCCAAAGATTTTGAAGTCTGGAGGACAGCTGAGGATGGCTGTCAGTTTCTTCTACATCATTTATCTATGTTTGGGGGTTTTTTTAATCTGATAAGGCAGCTGAAAAACTGGCAGAGATACTGTGAGCAATTCAGAGCTACCTAAATATTTATTTACTGTATATGAATAGCTGGAAGCTCAGTCTTCTCCTAGGGGACAGAATAAAGGCTGAATAGGGTCCACAACATGATTTCTACCCTAGTCAGCCATCAATTCCGAAAAAGAAAAATTTTAGTCTTTTTGTGGCTTATACTCACCTCTTCAGTGTTCTTGAAAGTAGCTGCTGAATCCCAAAGTTATCAGGTCAAGTAGAACCTGTAAACACAGAGATGGCAAACTCACATCATATAGTGCAAACAGGAAAGCAGGTCAAGAATAATAAAACACTTGTAAAAAACAAAACAACACAACCCAACCATGACCCCCCCAAAAAAGAAAACCCAGACAAACAAAACCATCTGACAACAACAAAACACTTACAACAACAACAACAACAATACCACAAACTCAAACCAAAAGGAAAACTACACTTAGGCTAGAATAATCATTATAATTCAACCTCATATGAATATGTGTTTCAAAATTCTGAGATGCATTTCTAGGTATATAGAAATATACCTAGAAAAATATTTGAGCCAACTGGACTGCCATTAGCAATGAATGTGGATGTATTTCCTGACAGAAGGTGTGTCTGAAGAAAAAATCTTTAGCTCACTGATGTTGCAGAGGTGCATCCTCACACACCCTAGAGCACTGGGAACTGACAGGCATTTTCCCTCTGCTCAGTGTGCCCATTCCCAGGCTGTCGGATTGGTCAGTAATAAGCTTCTGAGAGAGCAACATAGTCAGATTGGGTGCCCCTGAGAGTGTTTTTACAGAAGGTTTGCAGAGTTTTAGGGGATTAAGCAGTGAACATATGGGCTACATTTTCCTAGAAATGAAGACCAGGGGATCTTTCATGCACCTAGACTGACCTTCGCAGATCTCATACTGTGCTGTGCTTCATTAGGTACACTCTTGTCTGCCCATTATGTCCTGTCCATACCTGAGAAGCAGACAGGGAGTGACCAAACAAGTCCAAGAAGTCAGAACATGTAGACTTAATCCAATTTATCTTTCCTTGTAGATTGAGTCTTGTTTAAGATATAACTTCTGCAAACGTATAACTTAACAGCCGTATCATTTTCCTCACGGTTGTTAATCATATATAAACTGTCTGCCATGTAGAGATACCTCAAGCTAGGGTTTGTAAATAATTGCACAACTCTTGGTTCACACTCGTTGGATATTTTTCCAGCAAACAAACTCACCTGTGCTAATTAGCTACTACCTCTTTTCTTTACCTTCTGTTGCCTTTATCCTCTCTTTCTTAAGAGCAGATTAACTTGTGGCAGCTCTTTCAACTATCTCCAGTCACACGGGTTATAATTGTGGCACTGGGTCAATGCTTGTATAATTTAAGTGGGAAGGGACCCTTTAATGAAAACAGTATTTCCCTCACTCCCTCCTCACATCTCGGCAGCAAAGCAAGCTACACTGGCAGCCCAAGCACTCTGTGACCAAGGCCTGTGGCATCAGATGTCTCCTTAGCAACGATTCAGCTAAACTGCTGGGCTGACCTACTGGTCCCTTGGAGGTTTTCTCTATCCCAGAGATGGAATAATTTGGGAACTGTATATTCAAAATATCTACTGAAACAGCTTGTGCCAAAGCTAAACTACAGTGACTGTGTTTACCCTGAAATGAAGGAGAAAAGTTAAAAATGAAAGGAAATATAAGGCAGAACTGTACTGTATTCTGGTCTGAAAACCAAAATACAATCAATAAGATTGTTTTTTCTTATATGGAATCACTTTCAGTTTCTGTAATGTTCCAAAACCACAAGAGTCTGGAACAGGAAACAAGGGTTCAGAAGGTAGACTTTCAGCTGACATTTTTTCCAACAAGCTGATACTAAATGGAAGGTTAAAGCCTCTAAGGATTCACCCCCTTAATCCTTTTACTTTTGATTTCCCCAGCCATTTTAATTTCAAGAAGTTCTGTAAATTGGCAATACTCTAGAGAAACCTACCCATCCTTCCCTGTTCACTGTTCTTTTCCAAATGATGGGATTCTCTAAATCACTCACCTTCTCCTCTTGCCACGGGAGACCCCGCTGTCCCAGCAGCCAGCTTTGCACAGATAGGTCCCCTTAAAGATGTGGAAGTCCTCAGCTCGTCTCTGTGACATATCTTTGTTTCATATTCCAAGACCTTGTGGTAGAAACCACCCACCCTGTTTTGCTGAGGCCACTCTGGGGAACTTCGGGATGTGAGTTGTACTCATAAGGGATCTGTCTAATATTTGATGAGAAACAGAGCTGCTTTTAAAGTGAGCTACCCTCACTAAACAACACTCCTGGCGTCTGTGCTGTGCATACCTGTGTGCAACGATGGCTCATTACTCTCCACCGTGCTTTATACAGCTTCAGGCAATTCTGTGTCCTCCATGCTGAGACTGACAGTTTCTCCTCTCCATAACCCTGGTTCTGTAGTCAGCACATGTTTTGTCTCCTACTTCCACAGCTTTTATGCAATTCAGGAAGTCTTTTCAGAGATAAAACACATTTGATCCACTATTTTAGGATCTGTGGCCTGACTTCCAGAGGTCCCCCCATCAACTGTTTTCTGACAAATGCAATTTCTACAGCCTAAAGGCAGCTTTACAGCAGCTACCTGGGATCTTTTTCTTTTGACATTAATTAGTCTGTAGGTGTTGCAAGCAGCAAAAAAGGGCCTTTTGTAGTTCACATTCTTTATTTTTGCACAATTCGATGATACATTGGTGCCTCAGAGAGACAAGGTTTATCCTGCCAACAAATCTGGATGGCTTCTCAAAGGTATCCTACTTGTGTTTTCATCTCAACAGGGTAGATATCATCTCTGCAAAAGGAATAGAAATTCACTGGTCATGCTTATGTTTAACCTTTGTTAAGTTTTAACACAACCAAGTAGTATGAAACTTCATGTATGTCTTTGTATGGCCCTGGATTTTCCAGACTAAGTTTATGTGCCAACAGAAAACAGCAAGTGGAAATAAGTTTTTCAGTTGCAGCCAATCTGCTTAGCTCTGCAACTGGAAAATACAGACCCAAGTTCTCATTTGTAGGATGCTACGATCCTCTGAAGTACTGAATGAGACATTTCAAATGCAAGAGGCAGTTAGGATTTTAAAAGGATCCAAATTTCAGCAGAAGTGTTTTGTACCATGACAGTACTATCCACAGGTTAGAATTTATTTAAATTGTTGGCCTCAAAAATATCTTTCAGCAGGAGGTCCAAAATGACTTTATGGTGTAAAACAATAAATTGTTTTTAGGCACTTCCCACTATACAAATTAAGAATATAAAAAAATCTGTCATGCAAAGAAGAGTAAGTTCTATTTAGACTGGATTTTTTTTTTACACCTACACAAAAGCAAGAAAACTTTTTGCACCTAGTTTGACATACAGTCCAGTTCCTGAATAGTTATTGATATCAGAAGTGATTGAGATCAGACTTTCAGATGATATATCAGATATGCAGTTGTTCTAAGAAAACAGATCACAAAGAAGAGCTGTGGTGGGTTAACCTTGGCAAAGGGTCAAATGCCCACCCAGCTGCTCACTCACTCCCACTCCTCAAGTGGGCAGGGTGGAAAAATTAAAGGGCTGAAGTAAAGATAGAGAGAAATTTGCCAATTACTCTCAAAGACAAAACAGACTGAATTTGGTTAAAATTACTTAAATTATTGCTAGTTAATGTAGATTTAGGTAATGAGAAACAAGGACAAATCTTAATGCAACACCATTCATCTCCTTGCCCCCTTCCCAGGACCAAGTGCACTCCCTCACTTCCTCCAGAGAACTATAGGAGAGTTTCATTATAAATTCTGGTTGGGATATTGCTCTAAGGTTGGTTTAGGTAGATTTTTTGGGTTAATTAAACACCTGAATGGGGGACCTGCCCTGTGTGGTGCTGGGTTGGTGTTGCACTAAGGAGGATGTGGCCCAGCACCAGCCTTGATCAGAGAAGACTGAAAATCTCTCACACTGTTACTAGAGGCTTGTGAAAGAGAAACCATTCGAACAGTATCTGATGTTTGAAATAAAAAACAAAAAAACAAACAAAAAAGACAACAATAAAACCCAAAACCAACCAACCAAACAACAACAAAAAAACCCCAAATAAAACAGGTAAAATTATTTCAGGCAGAATTTGCTTTCTGTAGATTTATTCTCCTCTTTTTAAAAAGTATATCTATCACTGAAAAGTTAAACTTGCTGCAGTTCAGCCTGCACTGTACAGGTGATATTCACCAAGTGTTTTATTTCATGCACCTGATGGGCCCATGTGTTTGACTGGCGTTCCCAAGCACAGCATGTGCCTCATGGTCAGAAATTGATGCAGAAAAAAGGAAGACTGAAGCCTACTGAGAGATCCTGACAGAGGGGAACATGACAAATGAGCTACTGACGAAAGAAAAACTCCTATTTCCATATAAATTGACCCCTATTATTCCATTTAAATGCTACATTACCAATTGGAAATATCGAAATTTCTTATCTGTTCTACAATCCATAGCCAGTATCTAAGATAAACTAATATAATTCATTTGTTGTGCAAATTAACAAATAAGATCTTGAACGTCCAGATTAATATACAATAACACTATTTTTTGTCTATAGAATGACATTTATTTTGTCACAAATTGACAATAAGCAGTCAGCTAAAAATGAGCTGCGTTTATTTCATACTTGTGATGGAATGATCAAATTTATTTATCTAAGAGCCTAAACTCCTTTTGGGATATCACATAATTTTCCCTGTTAATCAGGTTGTGGGATTTTTGCTGGTTTTTAGTTCCTTTTTTACAATTTTTAGCTTTTTGCAAAAATCCATTCAGATTGATTTCTACTGCTTTTTTTCCTTAAATATGCAAAAAAAAACCCCCATATACAGAATCACAGAATGGGTCAGGCTGGAAGGGACCACAGAGCCTCATCTGGTACAAGCTCCCTGCTCAAGCAGGGTCATCCCAGAGCACAGGGCACAGAATTGTGTCCAGACAGTTCTAGAATATCTTCGGTGAGGGAGAATCCACAGCCTCTCTGGGCAAGCTTTTCCAGTGCTCAGTCATCCACACAATAAGGAAATTTTTCCTCATATTCAGGTGGAACTTCCTGTGGATCAGTCTCTGCCCACTGCCTCTTTTCCTCATGGAAAGAGTGAAAGAAAAATCAGTGGCTTAAGTCAATTAAGTACATAGTAAAAAAAAAAAAAAAAAAAGAAGTAATTAGAGACATTGCTGAAATTAGTTTAGCCCCACTGAATAATTTTGGATAAATAGAAAATACAATATTTTTGGAAATGTTGAAAACATTTCAATTAGTAATTTTCAAAGGATGTTGACATTCCTGAAAGAGAGACTTGGAAGAAAAAAAAAAAAATATCCAACTATATTCCCAAAATGGTGGATGCCAAAATATCTTCATTTATGCCTAGTTAGCATGCTTAGCCAACGTGACATAGAGCAGCAGAAAGTCAGTAGCAGAAGGAATGACTCTATCCTGGCCAACAGTACACCCAAAGGGCATATTTGTGTTGCAGTACTGATCTAGTGAATATTTAATAGAGTTGAATATGGAATAAAGTCAGAGGAGATACTGAGAATACCACATAAGATTAGAGCACACTCTGGGGAAATGGGTAATGTGCGTTCAAAGGCTATCCGAAAAAAGGAGGATGTGTACATGGATCTCTCAATTCTGAGGTTTTCGTGTTGTCTATTTTGAAATACTTCCTGAAATACTTCTTCTGGGCATGTCTGTGACTTGTCCCTTTTTTTTTTTTTTTAAATTGGGACATGTAATATTTTTTAAAATACAAGAACAGCTTCTGAAGAGTATTTTCTAGATATTTTTGTTCGTGGGCTAAAAACATATTACTCACTTTTTCCTGTAGAGACAAATGACATAAAAGGACATGAATGGAGATAATGTGGTAATTTGCAATAATATTATTGCAACAATATTACTTTGTTGCATATTAAAAAGGTTGGGGGAGGACCTTGGTTGTCTCTTGGGAAATGTGCTCAAATTTTAATCCAATGTAACAGAAAATGTATTTTTGTCTCCTACTAATTAGGAGTTTCTCTCCTCATTATTATCCAGTCCATGTCATTCTTACTTGTAATATAAATATTCTGCTTTCCAAGGAATGAAAATATATTAAATGATATGTTTACCAGAAGCAGAACGGCGTGTTTGGAAAAATATAGTAGTAAAATCAAAAACAAGTAAAGTGAAAAGGTACACAAAATTACATATGAAAACTAAGCAGCAAGTTCAGAAGATGTTATATTCAATTTAGTGTCAAACCAATCTAACAAGGGTAGAAATACAAATTATATCTTTATGTCTATGTGTGTGCATATATATATATATATGTATATATATATATAACGAAAGAGACATATAAAGGAAGAAAAATGTATTTTTATATGTGTTTTGGATTTTGCTTTCTTGTCTCAGCTCTTAGTCCTGTAATGTAGAAATCCATTTCCCACAAGACAGGATTCCTTATCAAGAAATAGTTATTGTTCCCAAAGTTACACGGATGTTGTTCTGAGCTCTGTGACTCACAAACTCTTCTCTGTTTCTGTTTCTTCTGTGCTATTACTCTTGAAAGCATGGGTTGCATTGATCTGTCTTTCACAGCTTAAACTTTCTGGCTTTGAGGCAAAGCACAAATGAGGAGGAATAAAATAAAAGAATAATAAAAAATAAGAAAATAAAGAAAATACCCAGAGTGTGGAAGATTCAAAATGTTGTCTGTGCTTTTATGTGTTAATCTATACCACGACATAAAGTTTTTTGATTGAGAAACATTAGCTGGTGACTGAGGCCACCCAGTTGTCCAAATTCAAAGACTTTTGAACTTATTGGGCACTATTGCTAGTTATCTGTTCATTTATTTAAAACAGATAACACTTCATAAATTATGAAATTATTATGTACTAGCAAATTTACCCAAACTTATAACACTTTAAAAATATTGCTGACAGTCAAGCAAGATATCTCCTGTAAACAGGATAAAGTAAGTTTGAGTATCTTGCTCAAATGTTATTGAAATAAACTTAGGGGTAAGAAAGAGACATTGAATGAAATTTTACTATTAGCTTGTATTTTAGAAAAGAATCATTTGACTGTCACTATTCCTATTTCCATGAGTGTCCCAAAGAAACTGGCCAGAATTAATAATATTAATAATAGTAATAACAATAATAGTTAGTTTTGAAATCTGTAAATTATGGGGATAATTTTAAAGTTAATTCATTGTTAAAGGAGTTCACAAAGTTGGGATGAGAGGCATGAACTGGTTACTTTGCAGACTTATTCTTCAGGAGTCATCATGTTTATGTAATGAAGATGTAATCAGAGCAGTGACTTTCTTGCCTTCTTTTAAGTGGAAACCTGGCAATTAAAAAGCGTTTAATTTATGATGTAAAATTTTTAAAATTATCTAGGAAAAAAAAAATATTTTGGAGGCAGTTCTTCTGGCTTGGTGGAAAAATATCTGTTTGAGTCCAAGTTACTTCAGAAATATTCTTCCATATTCAAACTATTTAAAAAAAAAAAACCAAAAAAAACCAAAAAAACCCCCAAACCCTAAAAACCCAAGCCCTCACACCTATTCCATATTCAGTATAAATCCTACCCTGGAGGTCTGCAGTGAGCTCACAATTATAATTGTAAATCTCCAAATGGAAAGTTTTACATGCTAAGATACACTTTGTCTTTACAGAGAGAGCTCTGGAAGTCAAGATTTAATTGTTTTATACCTTAAGAAGCATGCGATGAAAATACTAAACAGCAACCACAACAGAACACCCTGTATTAGGAAAGCTCAGGGCCAGAGAAAGCAAACAAACAAACCTATATAAATGTAACCAGCTCCTAAAATCCTACTTTCTTTTAAAATGTAAATGAAATGTGCTTCGTTTCACTGTTCAATACTGCTGGGTAAATTTGCATATTATCTCCTTCTCTCTTTTCAGTATCCTCGACCAACAGCTGTGACTTGTCAAAACTTGCCAGCACAAGGGAAAAAGAAAATGAAGGGGCATATTGGAAACTGTGTCAACTTATCTATTGCTTTCAGTAAAATGTAATTGCTGAAGATGCCTTTAAGAGTTGCCTGAAAAAACGTGTTAAGGCTGCTTATATTGGGATTTTTTTTCTCTTCCTTTAATAGCAGCAGTGTGATACCTGGGAAGGGCAGAAGGAAGAGAACAGAACACGTGTGCACCCTTCTCACAAACTTCCTCCCTGTGATGCTGGGCCACTGAAGCTGGTGTCTTTGTCCTTCATCACAGGTGTTTTGTGGAACCCTTTATGCTCCTTGCTGCACTCTGAACCCCTTCTGCAGCTCCTGGCTGATGCTCGCTTTCGCTCTTGAGGCACTTTGTGCGGTACAACAAAGAGCTGGAGGTTCCCCTGTCACCCTGCAGCGAGGTGAGAGGAGCTGTGTGTGCCAGGAAACCTCTCTGAAGTGACCCTGCCAGCAACGTCCTTTGTGCCACTGCGAGGGGACAGGGCTGGGTCCTGGCTGCTGAGAGGGCACCATGAAAAGGGTGAAGGGTTCGAGAAGAGGGGCTGATTTCCAAACTCCAGCTGGACAACAAAGCTCCAGTGCTTCGGCATTGTCCTGGCTCTAAGGTAGGGATGAGGGTGGCCATAGAGCAGTGCAACATCTGCTGCCCTCAGTGCTCTGCCCGTCGGGATTTGTGAGATCCCTGCTAAGACTCAGGGGTTTCAGTATTTGTGTGAGCCATGGAGAACCCTGGCTGCCCACAGAGTCCTTGTCCTGCCCCAGGAAAGGGGGAGGCGAGGGAAGGGGAAGGGAAGGGAAAGGGAAGGGGAAGCGGAAAGGGAAGGGAAAGGGAAGGGCAAGGGAAAGGGAAAGGGGAAAGGAAGGGAATCTCTTTCACCCTGCAGATGACAGCTCTGAAGTCAGGATGCCAGCAGTTAGGAATGAAGTCTGTGGGTGATTCACCATAGGGTGATTTATAGAATGTGGGGTTATCAGATTGCAGTCCAGAAACAGACTAAGCTCCACTAAATTATCTATGCTTTTCTGACAAGTGGATCAAGATTCTTTGTGTTTCCTGGCTGGCCTCATTAAGTTGCTATAATTATCGTTTTATTGATAAAGTGCCTGCCCTTGGTGAGACCCGGGGGATGCTGTGCAATTAAAATAACAGATTATGTGAGTGTAAGATAATGTACTAACAGTTAGTACAAAACTTGTCTTACAGGAAAAAAAGAGTTACTAGTTGGGATTCTTCCCTAATACGAGAACTGAAGAGGGAATACTTTCTGCAAGTGAAAAACTCATGCATTCAAATGGGATTTTTTTAAAAACTAACCTATTTCTCATTGGAACTACTGACAATTAATTGTCAACCAACCTAAGTATTAATGTCCATTTCTCCTGTCTGTCTCAATGGTTTTGAGACAAACCCAAATACCTGAATTTCTAAATTCTAACTAATTTTGAGCTAACTGCTGGCTCTTAAGTTTCCTAAAACTAGGTTAATCAAGATGTCGAATCATTAAAAAAAATCTGAAATTCCAGTTAGGTTCTTGCTGAAATAGGTATATGAACATATAGGACAATGATAGAGATCCATGGAGCAATTTAGGCACACAGTTGCATAACTGACAAAGAGAATCAGGAGATTGAAGAGGGTTGATGGCAAGCCTTCACCAAGGGGCATTATGATAATCATAAAAAGTGTAAGATGAAGGTGCCAAGGTTGACAGGAGTTCATAAAGATGTGTTAAATGTGTGTGTTCCCCATGCAGAAGGATGAGATAAGGCTCCTTTTTCATCATTCATACCAACCCAAAAGAAATCAACAGTTCAACAGCAGGAGAAATTCCAAGTACCTCTGTCCTTGGTTGGAGCTCATTTACCTCTAGGAAATCACATCCAGGTTTGCCTTGCAGAGTGCAGACCTTTGTGCCTTACTTAGGAGTACAGCTGGAATCTTGTTCCCATTCTCCAAATTATTTCTGTACTATTTATCCAGCTATTACCTAATTAAACAACACTAGTTTTTTTCCCTCTTAGCTGAATGACCTAACTAACATACTGTAAAATTAGGATTAATTTCAGTGGCCTTTCTGTATAGCCTCCAGATCTTGCCTTTTTGGATATATAGGCAGTATCTTTACTAGATAGTAAGACAGGAGAAGGGCACTTCAAGCCAGCTGGCAAGGTACCGGGGAAAGGTAGCTATGAGCTTAGGAAGGACCTACAGATGAAATTCTATGTGTTTCTTTGTGATGTCATGCAAAGGAGAGGTATCTCTCCTTTCTTTCAGAGCAAGCTAAACAAATTTGACATAGTAATAATTAATCTAACAAATGGGCCTTCATTAGGGATGGGGGTTGAGGGGTCTGTTTCTGTTTTCCTGTCTCTAAGCAATCTGAAGCAGAAGATAAGTGCTGAATTGGCAAGATAAAGACACTTGGTAGCATCATTCCTGTGCCTGCATTCGTTAAGCAAAGTTTCGCCTGAAGAAGAATATTGTGTGTTTAGGATCCCCATCACCCTCCACAAACTGAGAGCGGGGTCAATAACTGGAAGATTACAGCAGCCTGAAAAATGTGTTTGAGTAGCCCAGACATGAAGACAAAAGGAAAATCTCATTCATTTTGTTGTTGATGGGGTCCGTGTAATTACACTACATATTTTTGCTTCTGTGAGATTACTTGCCCTGTGTAAAATAAATATTTATTTAGCACTTTCACCTTGCAGGCAATGCTATCATTCTTCTTTTAATTACTATACAGCTTTTAATAATGAAAGCACTGGGCATGCTGCTTCTATATTCACAGCACTTTCCAAATGTGAAAGGTGGTTCTGTCACTGACTTTCTATATAAAAACAAGAGGAACTGGGGAAAAAAAAAAAAAGAACCAACAGAAAACTCTGGGAACTTTTTTTTTTCTCTGTAGTTTCTGAAGATTAAAATGATGTTTATATAGATAATATTAATAAAACCCCCCTTCCTATATATTTGTATGAGAGCAGGTAACTGAATCCCTGGTTTACACTGGAAGTCAAAATTAGTTCCATAGAGAACTCTCTTTAATTTCAGCATATACAGACATTCAAATTGAAATCAGTGTCTAAGCCACCTTTACATCCTGTGTAAATCAAACCAGCTCAGACATCAGCATCTCAATTCAAACAGCCACATCCAAATTCTTGGCTTGGACTAATGTCCATTTCTGTCAGGCCCCTTCAGTCCCATGGTCCCAATCATGTTACACACTGACAAAAGCAAAGGTAACCAAAGATAAGAACCTTAGGAAAGGAGAATATGTGAAAATGAAAAAAAAAGAAAAAGAACCAAATAAAACTCTAATGACCTGTCTCCCCTTTATAAAACCCTTCTGTAGTAGGGTCCAAGACTTCGATGGATGGCAGAGGCATTGCAACTCAGTCCCATGAAACACGGCAACCAGTGGTAATCCAAACAAACAATTTCTTGGTTCTACAGAAGTGTGGTTTGCATTTACTTTACTTGGACTAACAACTCATGAGAGAAGGGCATCATGTAATGCCCACTGACACTCAGTAGTGGCTCAGGAATTTAGGAATAAATTGATAATCTGCTGCTGCTATTTAAGGTACTATTTGCAATGCCAAGGAGTTAGAGAGGGCACCCACTGTAAGCATGATCAAGATCTCAACTACAACCTTTCCCCATTAAAAAAATAATAATAGAAAAGGAAACTATTCTGAAAGCAGTGTAATTGCTCTGCATTTTGCACCATTCCCAATAAATCCTGATCATTGACTCATCCAGCCCTTGTCTGATGTCTGGATATGATGTATATATAAAATCATAGTCATTAAGGCTTGAAAAGATCTCAAAGATTCTCAAGTCCAACTTCTAGCTAAACACTGCCAAGTCCACCACTAAACCACATGCCCAAGTGCCACATTTATATATCTTTCAATTATCTCCAGGGATGGTGACTCCACGACATCCCTGGGCAGTCTGTTCCAATGCTTGACAACCCTTTCAGTGAAGAATTTTTTTCCTAAGACCCAATCTAAGCCTGTCCTGGTGCAATTTGAGGCTATTTCCTCTTGTCCTATTTGTTACCTGGGAGAAGAGATCAACCCCGCCCTGGCTGTAGCCTCCTTTCTGGGAGTTGTAGAGAGCAACAAGATCTCCCCTGAGCCTCCTTTTCTCCAGAATAAACACCTTCTCATATCAGTGGAACTCTCCACGCCACAGGAAATCATTTCCCCAGGAGAATTCTGTGAGAAACAGTGTCAGAGCGTTTACTGAAGTCCAGGTAAACAACATTGACAGCCTTTTCCTCATTCCCTAAGAGGGTCACCTTGCTGTAGAAAGAGCTCAGGTTGGTCAGGCAGAACCTGTCTTTCACAAACCCACCCTGGCTGGAGCTGATCAGCTGTTAGCCCCATACATGGCAGTACCGTGCCACTCAGGGTGATCTGCTCCGTGCCCTTCCCTGGCACTGGGGTCAGGCTGACACGCTTGGAGTTCCCCAGAGCCTCCTTCCAGCCCTTCCTTTAGATGACTATCATATTTGCTAACTTCCAGTCCACGGGGACCTCCCCAGCTGACCAGAACTGCTGGTGAATGACTGAAGATGGTCTGGTGAGAGCTGCTGGTTGCCCTTGGGTGGATCCCACCTGGCTCGACAGACTGCATCTGTGTAAGTGTTGTAGCAGGTCTCCAGCCATTTCCCCCTGGCTTATAGGGGCTCCAGCTCAGGGACTGGCTACCTGGAGAACCCGTTTTTCCTGCTAAAGGCTGAGGCAAAGGTGGCATGAAACATCTCAGCCTTTTCTTATTCCTTTCTTAGTAGGTTTCCTCCTTCATCAAACAAGATAGAGATTCTTCTTAACTGTCCTGTTGCTCAAAGAAAGGAAAGTTTCTACAGAAATATTGACAATGAAACAATAGTGAAGCAATCATCAAAATGTCTCATGAGGTTGGAGAATATTTGGTAATTGTCCTTACAATTTTTTCTTGGTTTGATTAAGATATTATTTAATAACTGTGGATTTACCCAGCAGCCAACACCCGTGAGTCATTTGCACAAGTTCTGTGTTTTATTAGTGGTTTTGCATGCCACACATATAATCACACATATAATGAGGCAACACAACCAGAAGTTCTCTGAATCTTTCATGTGTTGCCATTAAACTGATGTCACAACAAATTCAGCTCCACACATCTGTGGTGCAACTGTATTCCTAACATTTTATGAACAATAGACTCTCTTAAAACAAGCTATGCAGACAGATGCCAGGTTGCCAACTGATCCTACATCTGTTTCCTATGAAATGAAAGGGCAGGAGGAGGAAAAATTCATGTCTTGCACAGTGGGTTTTTTTTATTATTCCCCAGCTTTTCAAAAGCTCTGTTACTTCAGCCATCATTAGATCTCACAGACAAAATAGGGAGTAAAGCAACTTGATTTTCCTACATAAAGTTTGTTCATTTCACCACAAACACATCTGTGTACAAAGGAAATCTCATCTGAGTGACATAAGATTTTGTTCCCTTCTTATTTCCTTTTGTTAAGTGAAAGGAAATTGGTCTTTTTTGCTTTTTTGTTTTTTGGGTGGGTAGTTTTTAATGAGCAGTAGTGTTAAACACCATCTTTATGTCACCACCAAGATCAGAGTCCTGTTGTAGTAGCCCCCCTAAGTCCCCTTTTTTAAGGCAATGGAAAAAACCCAACAAATAAGAGGAATATTCTTCATACCAAAATCTTATTCCTTACTATGTGAATGTGCTTCCCAAACATGTAGTTGGAGCCAGCCAGAGACATGCATGAATTTACCTGGGGGTATGGTTCCATTTATGGCTTTCTAAGAGCACAGCAATCTGATTCCCTAAATTAGAGAAGTATTTTTGGGTGGGGGGGGCGGGGTGAGCTCCCACAAGCCCACAAGTTCAGAATGTCAAAATCTAGTCTGAGAAAGGACTCAGATTCCTCCTGTACCTAATGAGCAGAGTGAATGAAGCTCCAGCTGACCCATGTGTGCTTACACTAATACAGGCTGAATCATACAAAAAACCTCAATGGCAATATTGACCAGGCTTCCATGCACTGCTAAGGGGGAAAAAAGCCATTGATTCTATGAAATGTAGACACCTCTACTACAGACCCTAACATTTAGCCAAGAAATTTTTTGTCTTTATGCCTGAAGTTGTATTCAGAGCTGATACTTTATGCATTCAATTACAAGTTACATGCATACAATAAAGCCATTTTCATTACCGCAAATCATCTACAAATACCTGCAAAAGCACTTTAGCATACTGTTGTGAAGTAATTGCTGTTTCCTAGCCTCTGCTATCACTTCTTCAACAAAATAGCAAATATTCACTGACTTGAACAAAGTTCAGAGAATGAAGCATTCATTAGAAGGAAGGATGACAAGAAGAAAATACCTTAGACAGGTATTAGCTACCATTGAGTTTTTAAGCATAATCTGAGATTGGCTCATTATTGTGGTTTCTTTTTCTGTTGGTCAATATTTAGGAATGTGCAAGGCCTTTGGTTAAATGTGTTTTGTTTTGTTTTGTTTTGATGTTTTTTGTTTAGTTGGTTGGTTTTAATGTGTCTGTAGCAAAATAATGACTGAATATTACCAAGATTTAAATGCTGCACAAAAATACATATGGAGGAAATAGCAAAAATCTCAAAGCATGTATTGTAATTGAAAAATGAGAGTACTGAAAAAAGGACAGTTTACGGCTAAGCTACTGGAATTGTGTAAGGGTTTTTTTACAATCAGTAATATTAACCTGGTCAGGACAAATGGAAGTTTTCAAACCAAGACTTGGAAAAGGAAAGGATGGACTTCAGTCATTTATCTAAAATGCTTTACATCTTAAAAGTTAAGTTCAAATTATATGTTTGCTATGTAAGCATTTTTAACCCACATGCATATGGGGAACCACAGCAGCTATGCCCATACAAGAAAATTACCGCCAGAACAGTGTCAGGATAGATCCTGATTTGTTTTACTATTTCTTTCTTCCTATTTATGAGTTTCAAATGTAAATATGTATTGTCCTATTTGTTTTTTCTTCTGCTATTTTTCATAGAGCATTGTTAAGGTGATTGGAAAGATCCTAATTAATGCTCTTCTGCAAAATATATTGTCACATTAATATTCTGCTTGGTATTGAGGTAAACCAGAACAGAATCATCTGTTCTCAACATTTTGTTCATCATAATTCAGCACCTGTTAAGCAGGGGAAGAACCTCTCTTGAGTTACTGGGAGAAATTCCCTGTGTTTTTGGATGAGGGAGCCAGTCCCCTCTCTCCCCCATGGCCTCCAGAGGCACGTTTCTCTCTGAAGAAGTGCTAAATGCATGAACAGCACGATTTTCCTTTTAGGCAGAATGCCTGGAAAGTGAAATTGTCATTAACATGAAATTGCTTTGGCCAGCACTTCAGCTCAATAGGATAATATATAAAACATTAACTACGGGCTTCCAGCTGAGCTCTTCAACCTTTCTTTTCTGTCACATTACACAATACAACTGCTTTATGCTGACTAGCTGCCCTTTCTTCCTCTTTCTTAGGCTTATCTCAATAGGACCTGTCTCAGAGTCACTGAAAGGAAGAAAGAGAAGCTGAATATATCTGACAGCTATTTCTATCAGATAAACTAAAGTTCAAATGACTGGAAGTCTTTTGCCTTTCAAAGGCCTTCAGTCCCCTGATGTTTTCCCATGCAATATAGACCTTTCTGAAAACGTGGGTTGCTGTCGCTGTCACTGTCTTTGTGCAGTGATGTGGGACCAATCCACCTTTGATTTGCCAGCTTCATTGAAGGATAAACACTTCTGCTGTGGGCAAGGCGAATATGGCATCACTCAAAGGAAGTATAATGTTATTGAGTGCCTTTCTAACTGCCCATCAAAATAAGTTTTAATCTTATTTACCAATATCAATCTCCAGTCCTGTTTAGGCCAGGTTGTTCTCTGTTCCTACAGTGTCAAATGGGCACACAGAATGTTTCCCATTTGGTGGAGTTCACCTCAATGATCTTTCAGATTAAGGTGAGTATATTGATTTGAGCTGATTTGGGATAAAAATTACCCTTCAATGGAAACATTTTCTAGCCTATTCAGCCAAAAAGAAAGCACACAGAACAATGTGATATTTTCGATATTAATTGGTTTGGCTGTGGCAGACGGGGAAGGTCTTTGAAGTGACCTCCAGGAGGTTCATGATGTCTCAGAACAAGAGATGCACCCTGGGTATGTTCAATCCTCTCCCTTTCACTGCAGATGAAATTTTCTTTGCACATCTACAATGACTGGCAGAAGATGTTAGCCCCAATATTACTGCAACTGCTGTTTAACAAGGACTGGGCCTGAGCCCCTTGCTGTTGAACTCCATTAAACTAGAACTCTGCCCTGTGTTAAACATTAATTGTACTTTGAGTCTGAAGCAAACCCCAAGAATAAAAGTTATAGTTTTGTCAAATTGCTCTGGCTACTAAAGTGGATATAAACTTTATTAGTGTGATTATGACCTATTAAAGTCACATTAACTTTTTAATGTGCCAGGGCTTGCCACTGTAATGTCTGATAGACTTGACTGAAGGCTTATTTCCTGTTCTTTATGCATCAGAAACAGACTTTTACAAACCAAATTTTATCTTCTCTGTAATTAGTAAGTTCCATAACAGAATCTTTATCAGTATTTCCAGTAGAAAAGACTATACACATATTTTAAAAGCTTCTCTACCTGTCCTACAAGATCTTGTCTTCCTTTTGCCTTCCTTTTTTTCTTTTTGTTTGTAGTTCCAGATCTTGAGTGTCAGTCTGGGGTATGATGAAGGCAGCTCAACAAGCTGCCTTGCTGGGTAAAGAGTCAAAGCTTTTAAGAGATAAAAGCTTAATTCCTGTCATGGGACAGGCTCAGAGTCAGAAAAGTCTGCAATGGATTCATATATTTATTTCATGGTCCAGTGACAGTGATGTGTTCAGGAGCAAACCTGCACATCATTGGTGATAACTCTTTGAAAAGCTTATGAATAAAGAGGCACTTAGCTCTAGTTACAGCAGCTTCCACTGTGAACAGGTACAGAAAGTCCCTTAAAACTGGGCAAATTACCACTAAGAGCTCCTCTTTCCTCTACAGACACAAGCAAAACATGCAACTGTTCTTTCTTTAGACTCAGCATTGGATTTTCTAATAGAAGAAGACTCAAAGACATCTGCTGGCCAGGTATTTACTTGCTCTTCACTCCAGAAGATCCACATGACTTGGCAACGTGTGCTCACAACCCAGAAAACCACCTGCATCTTGGGCTGCAACAAAAGAGCTGTGGCCAGCAGGTCAAAGGAAGGGATTCTCCCCCTTTACTCTGCTCTTGTGAAAGCCCACCTGGATCTGCTGCATTCAATTCTGGGATCTCCAACACAAAAAAGGCATTGATCTGTTGGAACAAATCCAGATGAGGCCACAATGTTCAGAGGGATAGAGTACCTCTGCTGTGGAGACAGCCTGGGACAGATTGTTCAACCTGGAGAAGAAAGGCTCTGGGGAGTTCTTATAACACCTTCCAGTACCTAAAGGGACTGCAAGAGACCTGCAGAGGGACTTTTTACAAGGGTGTGGAGTGATAGGATCAGGGGAAATGGCTTGAAAATGAAGTAGATTTAGATTAGATACTGGTAAGAAATTCTTCACTAAAAGGGAGGTGAGGCCGTGGCACAGGTTGTCCAGAGAAGCTGTGGATGCCTCATTCCTGGAAGTGTTCAAGGCTGGATGGATCCTTGAGCAACCTGGTCTAGGGGGAGGTGTCCCTGTCTGCCACAAGGGGGTTGAAACTGGATGATCTTCAAGTTCCCTCCTAAACCAAGCTATTTTATGAATCTAGTAGGAGACACATGACTATTTTACAAATATTGGTCTTCAATTTAAAAGGTTTTTTGAACATTTGAAAATGATCTGAAAAGACCTGTGCAGAAATATAAGGGTTCACGTACCAAACCTAGTTGAATCATGGCCGTTAGTGGAAGTGCACATTTTGTGCATTTTGCAACAAATGTTTTTAATTTTATATTACCAGTGTGATAAGCAAAATTGTTCACAGGAAATGGTAATTGTAACAGTTCTCCCTACTAAGGACTATTTTAGAATGGCTGAAATGTAAGTTTTTAAAGACCAGATTCTGGTTTTCAGTCTGATTTTTTTTAACTTTAAATTTTATTTTACTAGTAGGAAAAAGTTACACATGAAATGAAACTGTGAACAGATAAACATTTAATTGTATGGTTACCTCAATTCAAAGCTTCTGCTTTTTATATTTTAGACAGAAATATATGTAGGGTTATGCCTCAGTATATGTACTTTACCCAAGGATTTTTCATAGTTCACAAAACTACTTCCAGTCCTTTTTATACACCTTGAAGACAAAAAAATATTGCCATCCCCTTTTTACAAACATGGATTTGACTGATTTTGTCAGTAGAAACAAAGTCAATTTCTGCTTACAATAAATAAGAAATGCTGACCATCTTAAAAGCTGATTTGTTTTTCATCAAGAAACCTTATTATTATTTGTAGACTTCTGCAATGTCATATTTTAATATCTATCTACCAGTCATATTTTAAAATCTATCTATTCCTATATATTAACACATTTTTGTTGTTGTTTTGAAAGACATGGGCAGAGAATAGATCAATTTTTAACTTGGTCAAGTTTATGAGAGTATGGTGGCTTATTCTGAGGAATGAATTTGGGTCCACACTTGAAGAAAGGAATTTTTATAAAAGCTTTTGATCAAGACCAAAAATATTAAAGTTTAAGGCCTCCTATTAAAGCTGAAACAAAAAAAAAAATAAAAAAAAAGGTTTTCTCTAAAAATTGACATAATATTTTGTAATATCTGCATCCCTTAAGTCACTGATTAAATATAATTTATGGGGAGTGTAGCAATAATTTTGGATCTTCTCTTCTTATTTTAAGTGGAAGTAAAATAACGTGGTTGAAACCAAAATAAAATATCTGACTTAAGGTCCCTGTCAGATTTAGATCAGAGCAGTATGTGTAGAGACCAGGTGTTGGGATTAAAGTTTGCAAACTTTTTGGGAAAACCCAAAAATATCCTGACTTTTGGTTTTGTTTTTTTTTTTTTGGTGGAAAGGACAGCCCCAAGTGCAAGACATTTCATTTTATTTCCTTTTATTTCATTTTTCTTCATCTGCCTCTTCATCCTTTTATTTGTCTTCTGAAAGGAAATCTTAAATTCCATTAATAAACAGATTTATCTGAATAGATAAATGCAAAATGTGCATTCTGGAAAATTGCACCATTCCTCTTCTGTTCAGCTATGTGTGCTGCTGTTACAGTTCATTGTCCCACATCATATCCTGCTACATGATTACAGAAATATGTTAAATATACCAAAAGAAACTATTAGCATTTCAATTTTTACATGGCTTTTTTTTTTTTTTTTAATGATCTTGGAGGTCTTTTCCAACCTAAATGACTCTATGATTCTATGATCTGTCTTTCTCCAAAATTTATTCTTGTTTGTTGCCTTGAGAATTTAAGAGGAGGTTGGTATTTCCCACCCCTAAAGCACACCACTGGCTGGTTAATGACAAATCCCTGATGGGAAATAGTGTGGATAACATATCTTTCCGTTTTGAGCTGACTGGGCTGCTGCTGAACCCAGCACGAGGGAGCAAGGAGAACAAGACAGGAAACAGTCAATGTTTAGCAGAGACATGCTAAAATTAGTCTGTAAAAACACAGCTTAGTGCAATAGCAGAGGCCTTTCTGATAACACATTAGAGGATTGTTAGACTAATCTTTCTCTCATTAGTCCATTCTCTGTGGTTTGACACATAACTTAAGACCCCACGAGTTAACAGGCTGAAGCAATGATGGAGTCCTGCCATGTACAGTTATTTCCCTCTGCATGGAGCAATTAGGAAACACTAATGAGCATCCCAGGAGGATTCCCTGAAGAGCCTCACTGCTAAATGTCATATGAACAGCAACAAAGAACAGTAGGAAATAATGCTTAGAAATGTTTATAAACTTGATTGTACCTTGCTGCTAGCTTAACCTATAACTGCAGTACAGTAAGCCCTGCCAGCTCCAGATTTCCCTCAAGAAAAAGGACCCAGTATAAATCTGGATAAAAAAAGAAAGTTTGGGTGAACTATTAAGCCTCATCCTGCTTGTGGGAGTAGCAATAAAGCAAACGGAAATTAAATCAGGGATCTGGGCAATAATCTCTGCAATTTTGTATACATTAGTGAAATCAAGGCTGGACCCTAAGAGGTATAAAAAAGTGAAGCTGATGGGCAGTTGGTTGCGGCTAGGCCAGTGTAGTATTGGTGGGCAATGGAAGAAAAGGAATAATGCAGGTTAATTACACTGCTTTAGACTTCTAGTCTGGCTTTAGACTTCTAGTTGGAGTCCTAAGAAAAAGCCTCTCAGGGGGTAATTCAGAGCTTAGTTTTCCACTCTGGCTGTATGAGCTTATCATCCAAACTTAGATACAAAAATTATCTGCAAAAAACAATTCCCACTTCCTTGATCCTATTCTGCCTCAGTTATTGGAATAATTAGCTATTGAAATAACCATAAAGCTGTTTCTTCTATCACATCGTAGAGGGATTGTACTGGGTCTGGCTGAGCTGGACTTCGTTTCCCCATGGCCCCCACAGTGCTGTGCTGGGCATTGGTGGCTGCAAAGGTGTTGGTAACACCCCAGAGTTTTGGCTCCTGCTGAGCAGAGCTGGCACAGCACCAACACTGTCCACAAAACATCAGTACCCCACCATTAGTAGGGTGAGGAAAGATCCTGGGAGAGGACACAACCAGGCTGACCTAAAATAACCTAAGGGATATTCCATACCATAGGACCTCAGCTCAGGTCAAAAACTGAGGAAAGGAGGAGGAAAGGGGGGAATTCTTTATTTAGAAAGTTCAGCTTCCAGAGCTACCCCTGACCGTGCTGAGGTCCTGTTTCCCAGAAACTAGCTGGACATCACTTGATGATGGGAAGTAGAGAATAAACCTTGAGGTTTTTTCTCTTTACTTGCGTGCGTGCAAAATTTGCTTTAGCAAACTACTTATGTCAGCCTATGAGAGACTGAAATGTTAGTGGTTAATGACTCAAAATGAATGCCCCTTTGTGGAGGCAGCTTTGCTGAGGCCGAGTTTGTACCTCCTGAGGGGAATATGAGTTTTTGGATGTTTGGTGATAAAGCCTCTGGTCCACATAATATGGAAGAGGAGACCACCCATCACTGGAGGTGCAGTCTGGGCTTTGACCAGATAAGAGGCAGATCCTGAGAGGTGCTTTTCATCATACCAGTTGTGCTCCCTTACACACCCTCTGCTCCGCAGGAAGGTCACTTCACACGGGACATTCACATTCACACGTAGGCCTGAGAGTGTTCATCCCTTCTGATGAGGCATAACTGGCTCTTCTTCTCTGATATGAGAGGCAGCTGTCATGCCCTAGGAGTCATAAACCATCAAAGACTCCCAAAGTGCCCCAATACTCATTTATGAGGCCTTCCACCACAGGAATGGAAGCTACTCCCTCCACCAGGGTGGTACCTGAGTGTGGAGGCCCTTGAGCCTACAAAGGGAACTCCCAGGGCAATGCCCTGGAAGAATCTACCATAACCTTCGGGAATGCTTCTGCACTTAGGGTGAGAAAAAAGGCTTCCCCCACGGTGCTCTGCAGCAATATGTTAATCTACCTCAGTTCTGTTCTTTCCATTGGCCCGGGCTTTCCCCACCTCTATTATTCAAATATGTCCCTAGTTCTAGAGGTTTCTTCTTTCCCTGTTTCCCCGTTGGGTGTGGTACCCTGGCTGTCCACTCTGAGGTTCCCCACAGCTCAGTGCCCTTTGCCCTGCCCTTGTACCTGCCCTGTGCCCGCAGACCATTGGCCTGTGACCCCATACTGAACCCTGAGCACTGCACTGAGTCTTTGTCTTCTGTCCCTGGACCCTTTGGCGTATGGAGCAATAAACCTCGCTGGAACTCTGTACAGGAGACCCTTCCTGTCCTCTGTGGCTGAGCTGTCCATGGTGTGTGTGAGTGGACGGGAGTGACTGTCTGAGGGCCCACCCGAGCGGCTTCTTGAGAGGAGACGCTTTTGGAGGGGGGTAGCAGCGTCCACCATCCACTCCCACACTGCAACACCTGGGCAATCCCACCAAGCCTGAATCTATACTAACAGATTGAACTTGGTCTCATGGAGTTCCCCAATGGATCACCATCACTCCACAACAATCAAGCCTCATTGTGGGATCCATGCATGGTGGTATCTTTCTACTCTTATCCTTTCTTTCTCTTACTTTTCCCTCATATGTTTTCTTAAGTCATATTTTTGTTTTTATATTGCTATATTACTATGGATACTAGTAATAACAACTGAAATGGGTGCATACCTGCTTTCCATTGTAACCAAATTGTTCTAAAATAAACCCTACATATAAGTAAGTATATATATTTACGAAGACTGATCATTCAGTGTTTTTTCACTCTAATCTGCTGCAGGAGAGCTATGAACAACCTGGGTTGCCCTTGCCTTCAGGACTGAACCAGAACATAAACTGTGAGTTGTTTCCCTTCCTATTTTCTCTCCCCTGTCCAGCTGGGAAGGGGGGTGATAGAGCAGCTTGGTGGGCACTTGTCATCCAGCCAAGGTCAACCCACTACAATCAGAATCATAGAATGGTTTGGGTTGGAAGGAACCTTAAAAATCACCTAGTTCCAAATGCACCCCCCCATGGGCAGGGACAACTTCCACTAGTCCAGGTTGCTCAAAGCCCCATCCAACCTGGCCTTGAAGACTCCCAGAGACAGGGCATTTACCACTTGTCTGGGCAACCTGTGCCAGGGCCTCATGACCCTTATAGTTATAGCAACAAATTTCTTTACAATACTTAATCTAAACCTACGTTCCTTCTGCTCAAGGTCATTATCCCTTGTCCTATCACTACATGTCCTCACAAAAAGTCCTTCCTCAGCCTTCATGGAGGCCCCCATTAGGTTCTGGAAGGTGGTCGAAGGTCTCCCTGTAGCCCTCATTTTCCCAGCCCTAACCCTCTCAGACTGTCCCCATGGTGGTGGCTTCCTCTGGATACATTCCAATAGGTCACCACCTTAGCTGAACACCCATGGTGCATTTACATTGTCCCACTTTTTTTTTTTGCCAGCAGACTCTGTGACTGAAAGATACTTGCGGTACTGCAAGGCAGATTACTTTGAGGTACTATATGTGCATAGATAGAAAAATATTATTTGCATCTCCATTCATAAATCTAGATATTTAGGTTGAATAGCTCTTTCTTGCCACAAAAGACTAAAGCATTATTAGTTTGGAGGTAAAGTGTATTGCAATGTAATTTTAAGACAAATTTTACTCACTGACATTTTTAAAACACTAATATTGCTTTGGTTAGAGAATATATTAAATGATAAGCAATAGTTTGTGACTGTGATTTGTGCAGTGAAGAAGAGCTGTAAAATCTAAGAAATCCTTTCCAAGAACCTTGGAAATATCAGGGAGCCACAGAGAGTCATTATTTGTAATGAAGAAGTTATATCAAACCTACTTTTTTTTTTTTTTTCTTTTACAAAATTATTTGTGCATTGAGCAGAAGCTGGTTACATCATATTTTTACTTTGGTAAGACTTTTGTCATGGGCTTAGTGGTTATTTTCCCAAATAAGCCTGAGAAATCTGGACTAGATGAAACTACCACAGAGTAGGTGGAAAGACAATTTGCAAGCTGTACTCAGGGATTATTTGTCAGTGGTTCATAGTCAAAACAGAGGAAAATGCTGGGCAGGATCCAACAGGCATCTGCCTTCATTTTGGAGCTCTTCAATACTTTTGCTAATGATCCAAATGATGGAATGCAAAGTGTACTTATTAAATCTGCAGGTGACAACAAGCTTCAAGAAGTTCAGAAAGAAGACTGGAATTCAAAATTATGCTGAGACACAGGAGATACAGTTAGAAAAACTGTGCTGAAATTCATTAGGGACTCATGCAAAATATAACACTTCACAGGCATAATCAGCTGTAAAAAATCAGAATGGGGAGCAGCTGCTCGAGCAGCCGTTACACAGAGAAGTGTTTAGAAGTTATAGTGGGTCATAAGTGAACAGTCATCCTCCTCCAACCCCCTCCCTCCATCATGACTGTAAAACCAGTAGCATAACCTTCAGTCCCATATGCTGTTATCCCTTCAATTTATTCAGCACTGGGGAGGCCACTTCTAGAACAACACATCAAAGAAAGCTATGGACAAAAGCCAGAGGACAGGAGTGAGAGTGATCACATAGCTGAAAAGAGTTATATTTTACAAAAGACCAAAAAAAATCAAACCATTCAGCCAAAAGAGGAAAGGACCAGAAGCATACTGGTGATAGCCTTCATGTAGGCAATATGCTGCTGAAAAGAGGAAAGAAATATCCACTTACGATATGACAAGAAATACCAACCTCTATTTCATAAGATTTAAGTTCAGATTTCAGGACAAAAATTCTAGAAGCAGTGGAATGGGTTTCATGGAGTCATGGGAATACTGGTTTGGAAGGATCTCTGCAGGCCATTTAGTCTAATCTTCAATTCGGTGATGGACTGTTGCCATGGTTAACTTTCCCTGGAGGAGGTGTGGAGTCTTTATAATATAAGGAGGTTTAAGAGAAAGAAGCCAAAAAGATGCACTTAGCCAAGGAGTAGACATCTCCATATTTCAGTATTTCTGTACTAACTGTTGTGTCTGCCAGCTGCCCCAGTTAACTGCTTGGAAGGGAAAATGTTCAATTTGCCAAATGTGTTAATGCTGAGAACTTACTTTTAAAGGAGACTTCTTTGGGAAGCTGCAGCAGTTTTTATTTGGAAGTCTTCATAACCTAGCACCTTCAGCAGATCATGGAATCTCTTTACTACTTGGCCATTTTGCAGTGTTTCATAAGATCAGGCATACTTTTCTGGTTTGAGTAAAGTCGAGAACCAGCTCTTTCACTACTGGAAAGCACAAAATCTGTGTAAGCAAAAATAGCTTTAGCAACTACCAGAATCTACTGCTACAAACCATTATGTTAGACCCCATTCCTGTTAAATCATTTCCATAAATAACCATTGGTGGATCAAAAAATCATTCTTATGAAAGGAGATCACACTGGACGTTTTGGTCAGAATGAAAAAGTGAATATTCTGTGGTTTATCCTGTAACAGTTTTTACATTCAATCGTATTGTTGGAGGAGTAAATTATGTCTCCAGGGGGTCCTAATCACTAGCTATAGACTTATGCTGCCACTTGTGCTCTTGGGTTTCGTGAATCTCAAATTATTTTGCTATCTAGTAGATTACTATCCTCAGGGGGGAGTAAAGGATGAGAAATATGCACAAATTTGCTCATTCTCCCTCTCTGTTCTATAACTAGACAGTTAAAGTAGCTTATTCAGAAAATGAGAGAAGCAGAAATGAATACGTACAGGTGGAGTTGAATATCAGCCTGCACTGTCTCACATCATAGGAGAGTCATTATATTAAAAAAAAAGCACAAGGCAGAGAGAAGAAATGAGTGGCATTCCATACTTGCCCTGTGAGACATTCTGTGAGAATCTTTAATGCACCACATTTTTCCAGGAAGGATCCTGATTAAGCAGAATGACCTGGGTAAAAAATATCACAGCCTTACCTGCACAGAAGTACTCTGTGAAGTTGAAGAGGAACTTAGAGCAACTAGAGAAATCTTGGATAAATATGTAAGTAAAGTTCCTGTGGCATTAATTGCCTCTAGATCTAGAGTAAAACTTCTGAAGGTAAAGTTCAACTTCATCTTGTGTGAAGAATCACCACCTCTTGTTTGCTTTGAATCTGATAATTATTACATTTGGTGATTTGCAGAGAGAAGAGAGAAAAGGAAACCATTCCCTATTCTTCTTCCCCAGACCACCCATGACTTGGCAGACCTACAATATTCAGAGACAGCTTTGTGTGTGAGCACTGCAGGGTTTAGATACAGAGGCCCCAACTCGTTTCACTGATCTCTTGTTACCCAACAGGTCTAAATTAGTGCTATAATTGCTCTACAACTTCTCTGTAGTCAATGCAGTGGACAAGGCTTTACAGAAGCCAGCAGAGATCTCCTGTGCTCTGAATGCCTTTCTGAGATATTGTCATCCTCCTTTCTATGATGACAGGATCAATCTCGGCCGGAGGAACAGAGAAATTTGGCCTGTTGTGTCCTGGATGTACGTGGCGAGTCCAGCACTCAGTACCCACCACACTTTCAATCACACAGCAGTCAAAGGCTCAGGAAGTTTTAAGGAGTCTTGAAGTGGTTGTTTTCTTCATTCAGTGATGGGAATGATTCTTTTCAAACTCAAACCTATGTGAAACTATCTGATTGATTTGAAGAGGCAACTAATTTGTCTGCTAATTGAACCACATATCCTGCTATTTTTGTGTATGTACTTGAACCTTGTTCAAAATAAAGCAAACTATTTCTCTTTGTTTTGTCATCTTCTTCGTGTCAAAAATCATCAACTTCTTTTTAGGTCATAACTCACAATGTCCTTTTATCAATCTCTCCTACAATTAACAAAATTTATTCTAATAAGTAGTTCTCATTTTTATATTGTCCAGTGGATGATTTTACAGTTATTGGCCCTTGTCTAAAAAAAATAAAATGGTCCAAGTATATAACTGGTAAAAACCACATCCTTATGATTATTATTCATTAAGAACAATATTTGCAATTCCTGATCATTTTAACTTGGTAAGATATTTCTTTAGAATCCAGTGCAAATGCTTCAGTAAAATAAGACTCCAGAGAACCACACAGGAAGTCAACAGATGCCAATTATCCCACCCTGCCAGCAGAAACATGGTCCCCTCTTACACATTTTGCATTTCTTAGACCTCAGGGACTGTAGGCCAAGCATAAAGAGCTAAATTACATGTGATAGTACAGGGCATTCTGGATAAATAAACAATATTTTAATTTTGAGTGGATCGAATGGCATGTACACAAGTGCATGTGGTGATAGGACAAAGGGGAATTGCCTTAAACTGAAGGAGGGTAGATTTAGATTAGATATTAAAAACAAAATTATTTGCTGTGATGGCCCTCATTAGGGCCAAAGAGAGAGCAAGGATCACCTCCCTCAACCTGCCGGCCACACTCTTGGCTCTCCTGGGCACACTGGGCTCACTGCCAGCTCATGGTCAACTTGTCACCCACCAAGACTTCCCAAGTCCTTCCCAGCAGAGCTGCTCTATTGTAAATCAGCCTGTACTGGTGCTTGGGGTTATTCCTCCCCAGGTGCAGGATCTGACACTTACCTATGACTCTTTGACTGAATATTCCTAACGTTAAATTGACATTCAAAATGCATTCGTCAAGAAGGGAGAACTCTCCTGTTGTCCTGTGAAGACCCAGCAGCTACAGCAGTTGGGGTGTAGTCTATAACCCTAACCCACTAAGGAAGCGTATAAATGCCAACCCATTCCTTCATGATTTTCCTACTCAACTGTTCTTAGAACAAGTACTAATTGATTTTCATGTAATGTCCATTGACTGACCACTCTAACCTTGAATATTCATACATGAAGGAACAAATATTTTTGAAAGGATTTGAAACAGAAGATGCAGTTTGTCAGTGAATATACATAATGTGGTGAAATTTATTCCTTTACGAGATCCACGTCAACAATTGAAACTCAGGTCTAGACAACAGCTACAGCACTGGCATTTTCAAAGTACCATATTACAGCCTCAGCTGGCATGAAATGGTGTGTACAATGGAGCCAGAGTGATTTACACCTGCAGAAAAGCTGGCTAGCTTTAAAGGTTTGTTTATGAAGGTAATAAAAAAAGTAAAAAGCAAAAATCACTTTTCCGTCTGTTTTCCTCCTTTATTTTCTTTATTTTTTGTGAGCTGTCAAAAGCTGAAGAAGAAAAGTGAAAGCAAACTGCTGTGACCAAAAAAAAAAAAAAAAA
>WEKY01027062.1:27532-42053 GCA_013390045.1 Picathartes gymnocephalus | reverse complement strand
TGCTTTCAGGCAGGCATGTGTTACCTTTGTAGAGAAGTCATATCCCATCACCTCTGATAGAGTTTTCTGAGTACCACTGTTCGTAAGATTAGGAAACTCTGTCCTCGAGAATGAACAGGCTTTACTAACACCTGATATTAAAACTTACACAAACTTCATACACGAATTCTATCTCAATGTAATTTTCTTTATATGAAAGAGCATGGGGAGAGTGTAGGACTTATTCTCCAATATTATCTGCATATTCACTAATGGAAGAAATATGTGCCATTTTGAGTCATATAATAAACTTTTTCGTAGATGGGTCTAAATAAATGGAAGAATGGATGGACTGTGGTTCACAGAGCATAGCAATTGCTAGCAACTTCCTACTCAAAATCAAAAAGTTAATCCAAGTCCAACAACTGCTCAGGAAAGTGAGACAGGAACCACAGCATTCCAGAAATAAAGAGATTTCTTCAATAGAGAAATCAACTATTCAGAAAGAGGCTTCACTTGAAGAAATTTCCAATATAGGTAAAGATATAGGTGACTTGAAAAGCAGAGCCAAATGAAAATGCAGAACAGGTTCTGAGAAAGGATTTAGAGATGGAGTCATGGGTTGAGAATAAGTGCTGCAGTACAATAATAAGTTTTGGGGTTTGGATTTTGTTGATGGCTGTTGGGGTGTTGTTGGTTTTGGGGCTTATTTTGAGGAAAATTTTGAATACATATAATTGTGCAAAAAAAAATTCCACAGTTTAATATTCCAGACTGTGGATCAGCCAGATCTATCACTGAAGCACCTTTGAAATTCCAGCCATTCTCCTGAGATGCTAGAAATACATTTCAAACTGAATCTGCTAAAATTTATATTATTGCTTGCATACTTCTTTCCTTTAATCTATACATCTCCCAGCACTTCACTTGCTGACTTAATTTTCTTCCTTCCACTTTTTTTCTTTTCCCAGGAACTTGTGCTCACCAGTTTGAATACACATATGTTCTCTTGTTTATTGCTCCAGACACATCCTTCATTTGTTAATAGATTCATATGCTTGTACTCCTGATGGGGTTTTTTTGCTCTTGATTCAGTCACAGAAATCCGTGTACAGCAAGGAATTTGTAAAGAGCATGCAGCTGTTCGCCAGATAAACTGACACATCAGAATTTTGTACTTTTAGCATCCTCCTCTGTTTTAGTAAGTATGGATGTCATGGATTTATAAACAAGTATTTTGAGGGTTTGAAGTTCATTTCACTACTGATTTTTTTCTTATCTTTTATTTTCTCTTTATTTTTTTGTAGATATATTTGTGGACTTTGGAACAATCTAATGCTGTAGCAGTCATATCACTTTCAATTTGCACAGGGTTTTTTTACTGTCAGACTTCTTTAATGGAATGATAATGGTTCTTCTTTATACTACAGCTGAAATGTGCTAGAAGCTTTACAAGCAAATAAACAAAATCTGGCCTTGGCTCTTCAACTGGACTCAGTCCCACACATAATCACTCTGACTGAGCACATAAGAATAACCCATGATTGCACTGTCTTGTTGGTAGGGTTTAGATGACAGCAGACTGAATCCTGATTTGGTTACTCAGCACTGTGGTGGTGTAACTGTGAGCAGAATTTTGCTCTTGAGCCTAGGAGCTTAGGAATATAACAAGCCCCTGGCTTTTTCAGTAATTCCTGTGGATTTATTTATCCTAACAGAAAATGCAGTTTACAAATTGATTTTGTTACACCTGCATGGAAAATATTTTATAAATAAGAAAATAGTCTAAATGTGAGCAAACACTGAAAAATGAGGTTACAAACCTGTATTTGGAAGGGTCCAAATGCTCCCAACTTCTGTGCACCTAAGGTTAGGTGAAAGAGGACCTTCTGCAAAATAACTTTCACCTTGTGCATCAGTATTAAGCAAAGGAACACCCTATGTATGAAATGTAGGGACATCAGCACCGCTTGGCCATTGTGACCACAACTGTGTTCCTCTGTTTGGTGATCCCAGAGCTGTCAGTAAGGACTGGGTCATGTCCTTGTTCTCATTCCTTTTTGCAGTGCCCCTGTTGCTTTGTAAATAATATCTCAACACAGGAGGTTTAGATACGATATTAGGATTTTCTTTTTTTTTTTTAATGGAAAGGGCTGTAAATCATTGCAGCAGACTGACCAGAGAAGTGGTGGAGTCATCATCCCTGTAAGTGTTCAAAAATCATTTAGATGTGGCACTTGAGGACATGGTTTAATGGTGAATGTGGTCCTGGTGCTGGCTTGATGGTTGGACTTGGTGATCTTAAAGGTCTTTTCCAACCTTAATTCTATGATTCTGTGACCTTACATACATTTGTTTCTGTGGGATTCTCTAGGTAGGACAAAATTTCAGCAATATAGGAGGTCTGAATTTAGCAGTCCAAAAGTCTCCTGATTTCTTGAGCAGGACAACCTTCTGTATCTTCTGGCATACCATCATGCAACTTAAGAGGATGCAGATTTGAACAAAAAGCTCAGGACATGCATCACTTCCATGTTTAAGCTTACACCCCCTAGGAAGTGACTCCAATGCTATCTTATTTCTAGTAAAATTGTCAAGGGACACAATTAAAAAAATGTAAGAAGAAACACCCATGGTTTTCACTGAGTTTTGTTTGCTGGGGTATTTTTTTCATATTTGTCCAAAGATTAAATCAAAACAAAATCATGTTTCACAATAAAATCAAAAAAAGGGTTTTTTCTTGAAGGAATCTATCTGTCATTCCACCTCTTGCTGTACCCACATCCTCAAATGGCAAGCACTAGAGGTGGTAATTTGCCTCTTCATGTTCCTTTAGTGAAATTTTTCAGCAAAAATACGAGAATAAATATTACCTATTAGTGTGTCAATCCCTTCATCTCCACTCAAACACAATCAGAATAACTAATTACTGCCACAGTATGGCAACAAAGCTGTGCTGTGGCTCACACCAAGTAGTTGTTTAAACATCTCCAAGCAGTAAGAACTCTCTCCAGATGTATCAGTAAATTGTAGTCTCACAGTGAAAACGAAGCACACAACTTTCTGTACTTTTATCAGCTCGTCAGTCTTGACAGTGAGTGAGCATTTCTACTAAGCTGTCCCCAGTCATCTACTGTCATATTCTGTCTCTAGATGTTACAGATCTCCATTCCTCCTCAGTGGATAATAATAAAGCAACTGTTCTTTGTGTTCAGAGAGGAAAAATGAAGGTGAAGCTCTGAGGGTACTGTATCTCTGTTCATTGGAAAGGAGTGTACACTTGTTAGTAATTTGAAGGGACAAGGGTGGTGTCTGAGGTGCCTGCTTAAATTTTCAAGGAATTGCAGAATTTCAAAAGAATGCAGAAATACAAGTTCAGACTGTTTTAGATTAAATCAATTCCTTAAAAATTCTGCAGCTTCACCTCCGTGTGCAATTGATGCAAAGATTTGGACATCTCCACTATGTGACTTAGAGGACACAATTTAGGGAAATCCACACATACATCCAGGGCTCCCGAGGTTAAGACAACTGATCATGTGCCTGAAGAATAAAAACAGATCATTAACTGTGAATCTTGTTATGAGACTTGATTACTGCAGTTTAGTTGTCTGTTGATCTGATGGTGGTGATCCATCGGGGCAAGGGAAAAAACACAAAGTCTGATGGGTTAAAGTATGCTCAGGCTTAGTGGGAATGCCCAGGTACCTCCCCTGAGGAGGGAGAGCTTTCAGTTCTCTGGCAGAAAGCTTTAGAAATGAGTCTGGGGGCACTTTGGGGGTCTTTGTTGGCTTTTGAGACCTTCTAAGACATGACAGCTCATTCTTCATGGATGTGGGTGAAGAGCACCTAAAGATCATACATATGTTGGAAGAGTTGTCCACCCAGGCTGGGGATGTCCATGCCATGATTCAAAAGTCTTGTGGGAGTTATGTTGGGCATTGGTTATTCCCACTGGGACCAGGAAAAGGTATAAATCGAAGTGGGAAACTCCCCAGACATTGAGCTACAACTGTCTGATCTTCCCAGGGAGAATGTGTGCATGTTGCATACAATGGCTCCACACAGTAACAAAATCTTGATCCTAATGTTGCCCATTTCCTCTGTACAACTTTATATCAGTTCATTTTCCTGTGTTCCTCCGAAAATCTGCACCATTCCATGAATGTCTGTACTTCAGGCATAGCCATAAATAATTAAATCTCCACAACAATGAAGAGTTTATGAAAGGAATTTAGTCCCAGTGAATTATTCTGCTAAAGGAGATAATGAGTTTGTTGGGTTTAAGTCTTCCATATTAAGGATAACTGCAAATGTTTAGCTTTAAACATGCAGTTTCTTGAATTAAGGTTCTCTCTGTCTGTTATCAAGATGACATAAAAAGTGGCCATAGGTGTTTGAAAGCTTTACCACCAGATCAATTTCAATTACTTACTGTAATTGAAGAAGTGTGGGAATTTCTGAGGTGGCCACAGGCTTTGTGTGTCTGTCTTTGCATGCCATATGCACATCTGCCTTCATGAAATAAAGTTTGAATCAGCAGCTCTACAACTTACTTAAAACAGCATTTTCATCACCAAGGTAAGGAACATTGAAGCATCTTGTTTCTTGCTGTGTCCAAAAAGTACATGTGATGGCTACTTGCTTTGTTTTAAAAGCCAGTCAAAATATTAATTTCTTCTGGAGCAGTACCATATATGCATTATACAAAGATCCTACATGCTTATTTCAGAGAAAATAGAAAAAGGAATCATGGGATTGTTCTGGGAGTTTTCACCGTATTTTCCTTAACCGATAAATAAACAAATAAATGCATACATAAATATATTAAAGACAGAAAGTATAGTGATGAGACACTGCACGAAATTAGCTTTTTTACTCCCAGTGAATAGTCTCTTTATGAAAGCCCTTCATTTCAACCTTCTCATCTTCCTGAAATGAATTTGTAGCGAAAAGCAATTACAGTGAATATTTCCATATTCCCAGTGCCGCTAAATGTACCTATATTAATTTGCTGGAGTTATCTTAGTAATATATTGTGTTTTCTCATGTATTTTCTTATATCTATATTTGTGTGCCAGTGACTGTGTGTTTGCACTTGAAAATTTCCCTGACAGGGCCAGATTTGACCACCAGGATGATTACTATTGACAGCAATTGGGAAAGCAGTTGTAAAGACATCTAGTTCCATCTCTAGGTCTCCAATGACTGCTCTCTGTGGAACTAGACTGGGAATACTGACATTTCCATCCTGACTATCACAGAGCTGCTCAGGAAATCAAAACATATCATTTAAACCAACATCACAGTTCTGAGGATGCTGTTGTCTCTGCTGGTATCCCTGAAGAGGATCCATTATTGTAGCAGCTGCTGCAGGAAAAGGTTTTACACAGTGGATGCAGATTGAGTTAAATTTAAGAATCCTCTAAAGATTTACCAAAAAGATCTTGATTGAAACTGCATAGAGGGAGAATTATGTTTAAATGTCTAAATTCCGACTCTCATCAGGAGGATCATGGAGTCAATGGTGGTATCAGGAAAGGAAAAAAATCACTTACAAGTGATAAATGAGCATGAAGGTAGTGAAAATTTCCCCAACTTCATTCTAACATTTCACTTCAAATCTGTGTGTGGTTTAAATGGAGGGTTTAAGTGCACTACCAAAGTACCCAGGCTTATATGTCCCTGATGTGAAGGGTATGTGTGCCTTCAGTTTCATTTCAGCAATAAATTAAAGAGTAATGGCTGAAGGCATCTAACTTGGCTGAAAGGGTAGAGGATTCATAAATGTCTGTAGTCCTACAGGTCTTACAGGGAGCTGGGGATAAACCACAGGATTTCTAAATGCCCATATGGAAAGAAAAGATGTGGTCAGAGTTTGTACCTTCTGGGTCACAAGAAATGAAAGTATGTAGAAGGAGCAATATTTTAGATTATATTGTATGAGGCAGCATTGCTTTTGCATGAGCAAGGCTGTTGAGTGGAAAGGCTGAAGAAAAAAACAAGGGAAAGATGCGACCTTTTCTACAACTCACCTCATCAACATTTACAAAACATATTATAAAACAGTTTTCTAAGCCCCGTGAAAAATCTAGAAATGTGAAAAAGCAATGTTACCCCTGGAATAATGCCAACAAGGATTTTCTTAGATTAGGAAACTCTCCCAGGGCTCAGTCACTTGGGTAGAACATGTCCCTTCTCTCTTCTTTGGGCTTTTTTTCCCCTCGAAAGAATCATAGAAATATTTAGGTGTGAAAAGATCTCTAAGGTCGTCAAGTACAACCTTTAATCCAGCACTGCTAAGTCCACTACTAAACCATGTCCCCAAGGGCCTCAACTACATGGCTTTTCAACACCTCCAGCAATGGTGACTCCACCACTTTCCTGGGCAGCCTGTTCCAATGCTTGACAAGCCTTTTGAGAAACAGAGATCACTAAGATATTTACTTTTCCAAAAGTTTCACAAAACTAACAATCTGAACAAAGAGGGCAGTGCAAATGTTCACAAATTTGTTTCTAGAAACACAGCATCCTGAATGTTTGATCAAACTCTACATTAAGGGGTTGACATACATGAGAAGAAACTCTTTATTGTTAAATGGTGGGTCAGCTGTCCAAACACAGCTTCATTAACTCTGCAACTCCAAAACTACTGGAGTTTGCTTGATTTTGTATGGCAAAGCATCACTACTAGAGCATGATATTTCCTCATTTTGCTTTTNNNGACTAATTTTTCCACTTTTTTGTTTTTTTTTTTTTTTTTTTTTTTTTTGTGTGTGTGTGTGAATATAGTAAAAAAAGAAAGAAAAAAAAATAAAGGAAAAATGTTTAAAAGTATAAGGGAAAGGAATTTCTCTTCCTCTGTGAGAAAAGTTGAGAACTGATGGCCATCTATTTCTGATCATTTTGTTGTTTGTGCTTACCTATAGTGCCTTTAAAATCAGCTGTCATGGAACCCACTCTACCTCCATGCAGCTGCCAAAAATATTCCTGTTCAATCTGCTTTTGTGTATTTCGGATGTTTGTTCTAACCCACCAATTTTCCTTCACAAAGCTATGTATAGGCAGTATTTGGCAAAAACTCCTGTGGTAAAGAGAGGCATTGAGACTGGATTTCTATTGTTTATTTTTTTGGGGACGCGAGGAGAGGGGACATGGGGGGGTCAGGGACAGAGCAGGAAATTGCTCATATCTTCTTAAGAACACTCTATGACCACTGTCCTTTCATATAAGGCAGCCACACATAGAGGGAAGTGACAGGAAAATGCAGCAATAATCCCACTGAGTCTAGCTGAGAGCTGGCTGTATAGCACATTCTGTACCTGGGAAATGCCAGATGTCTATACATCCAGGAGTGCAGAAATTGCCATTGAAATTACGTGTTTGTCCAGCTAAACAGCTCCCAGACAGAAGTGACAATCACAGGGGGTTATTATTAGATGTGTGCAGTGGTCCCAGCTCCAGCCAGGGGAACCCAAAGCGTACAGCCCAAATCAGTTTTATTTTGGCTTTCCTTTTTTTTTTTTTTTTTTTTTTTCCCNTTTTGGGTTTGTTTTTTTTTTTTTTTTTTTTTTTTGACCCACTTCTTTCTAAAAACTCATCAGGTGTGATGGAGGGAAAAGTGGAAACTAACAGTGCCATCTAATGGTTGTATGATTTTATTGCCTAATAGACCTAATTTCAGAAATTAAGAGAGAAAATAAAGAAGAGCAACAGATTCTCAGGGGTATAATATGTTCAAAGTCTCTTTCTTATAGTCCAGAATTTTTTTTTTTTTCCAAGGGAATCTGAAATACAAAGGAAACTAATTTATCTCTTTATTTCTCTAAAAACAGTCTGGACAGCTCAGAATTGCTGCATTTTGGACTATTATTCTTGTTGGGGTAGATAATACAGATCAAAATGAATTTGGAAAATGGGGAATAAACAGCTGGGTCAGGTTCGTTTAAAGGTTTGATTTTAAATCCAAGTTGCTTCAAAAATGAAGCAAACAAACTAAAACCAAGGCAAAACAACCAGAGCTGTCTTTATCATATGGTCTTGATGTTGTTAGGGAAACTTACCAGCCTGCTCATTCATGAGACTGTCTGGCAGTCCCACTCCCAATGCCAGAGACTTTAACTGTAGGGACCAAAGCCCCTTCACACTGGGCAGCTCCAATGAGCCCACAGATCCCTGCTTGACCTCCTACAAATCCCCCTCACACAGCCAGAGCAGGTTTCCTTAACAGTTCGGCCCCATGTTTCCCATATTAGTCTCAGATGTCTCATTCCATAAAACCATTTATTCATGATGCAATAACACAGAAACCATTCAGGCTGGGTGTCTCCAAGGAGGGTGCCCAACAAAGGAACTCTTGGACTTTTATACCCTCACAGTCTCCTGGTGCAACTCTCCCTCTTCCTCCTGAGACTTCGGCTCCTGACCCCTCTCTATGTCCATCCACCTCAGTGGCATTACCAGTCTTCATCTTGTTTGTTATCCAAAAGATTGGCAATTCCTGCTTCTGCTGCATCCCCCAGCTTCCATTCCTCTGGCTGGCATTGCCCATCTTCATGCCCTTTGTTATCCCAAACAGTTCACAGCCTCTTGTCTCAATGTGCTGCTTGTGAGCTGAGCTACCTGAACTAGGTATATTCCTCAACAGCTTCAGTTGCATTAGAAAGATGAGGACTCAGAAAAAATGAGAGCTAAAATCTTCTGGATGCCTGAAGTCCATGCTTCTCTTACCTGGGTTTGCAACATGAGCTTGGAAGACTTCTTGAAGGGGAAGACACATCTGTCTTCAGAAGAGGCTTTTTGTCTGCATTTTTTAGGTGTAGATGACAACTATCTTTTAGCTGGAAGGCCATGGGCAGATATAAACAGAAGTAGTGGAAGGAGTGTTGATGGCTTTTAAACGCTCAGCTAATTGTCTCAAAAATGCAGTTTTGTAAACATCCTTACTAGGGGCTTTGCAGATATTAAAATATTTTTCTCAGTGCAGGTTCATACATTTGAAATTTGTGGCTCTGATGCCTTATCAGTTTGACCTGGAACAGAGGCTAGACAAAATGAGAAGAATAAAGCAGGTATTTATTGAAAGGCCTTCAAAGGCCACACCCTGGCAATACAAGAGCCCGGCTGCAGCCCTGCCAAGATGGCTCTCAAGATGGACACAGAAAAAGGGCCTGGGCACAGGGTTTCACACTTTGATAAGTTATGGTCCATTTGCATATTGAGGTTAACTGTCCAATTAATAACTTTGAATTATGAAATTCCATCCTCCTTGCTTGCCCTCCTCTTTTTATGTTGTTTACGCTTTTGGGCCTGAGGTTCAGAACGACTGTCCTTGAACTTTGAGCTGGAGACAATTGTTGTGTCTAACTACCCTGTGAAGAGAACTTAGTAACACTGAATATAAAGCTAAGAGTTACACACTAAAGCAGAACAGAAAAAGAAAAAATCTTAAAACTTAAGGCATCAGCTCCACTAGGTTTTTTTTTGTTTGCAGCTGTCTGTGTGGTAAAAACCTATCATCATCAAAATGAGACAGTGAGCCTTTTATTCCCTGTTGGTGTCATCTGAGATGCAGACCTGAAAAGGTGGATTGACTTCTGCCATCTTGAGCCATTCCACTTAAATGCATGATCCTTCCCATCACACCCACCAAACTCACTATGCCAGCAATTTGCTACAATTGCATCCCTGCAACTATGACATGAAAACAAATTTACTTTATAAGACATTTGTAAAAGTTACAGTATTATGATACTTCAGATATGATAGTGCAGCTACAGAAAACAGCAAAAAACTGTAGTGTGCATAACTTGTAATTGCACAATCCAAATTAAATTCACATCTGCGTTTGGCTTGAGGGAAAACACCAGAGCAGAAAAATGAGATCTGAGGATGCTATGATGCTCCACAGGCAGATGATATCTTCCTTTGGAGGAAATGAGCCATCTTCTGAATATGTAGAAAAGCACCTCTTTTCTGACAAAGTGAATGAGGGCACAGATCAGTTTGGTCTTGTTCAGGCTTTTGGAAAACTATATTTTATATCGGTTCATTTAGCTCTTCTTACCTCTAAAATGAAAACAATCAGCTGTTAAGTCTTTGCATTAGTACCAGACCATCTCTCATTCTGGGTTCCTTTAACAGCTATTTATAAGATCACTTGTTTCTTCCCCAATGAAGTTAAGATTTAGAGAACAGTCAGGTTGTCCTCCTCTTTCCTAATTTAAAACCAGATGGCTGTCTCTGTTAAATCAAATTGTTTTATAATTTAGGGAGGTTACATTTTGCCATCACATTTGTCTGGGGGATGCAGTCCTCCACAGGATGGATGGTTGTAGCATTATGAAATTATTCCCTTCAGAGGATTTCTGATGATCCTTCTGAAAATCTCCCCCTCCTGCACAGTCTCAAAGTCTGCAGCAAGAACAGAAGATACTCGACATTGGCTATAGGAGTCTTGAAACAAGACACCGTGATCAATCAATCATAGAATCTTAGAATAATTTAGGGTGAAAAGGACCTCTAAGATCACCAAGTTCAACCATTAACCCAGCACTGCCAGAGTCCATCACTTAACCATGTCCCCAGATTCCATACCTACACACCTTTGAAATACCTCCAGCTTGTTGACTCAACCACTGGCAGCCTGTTCCAGTGCTTGACAACACTTTCACTGAGGAAATGTTTCGTAATATTCACCCTAAACCACCCTTGGCATAATCTGAGGCCGTTTCCTCTTGCCCTTTTGCTTGCTCCTAGGGAGAAAAGACAATCATATCCTGTGACATCACCAGCCTCCAATTTGAGAGTAGGGTGGAGCACCAGAGTAATAGAGGAGGTGATCATTTATGTATTACCATGCTTGGTTTTATCTGTTTTGGTTTTGTTTTACTGTTTCCAGACAAGTTAGTGTCATTTGCTGTAACCAATATAACTTTTTTCTTTCCTTGATTTCAAGGAAGGAAATTACACTAACACCCCCTTGGAGAAGGTGACGTGATTTTCACGCAACTGTTCTCAGTCTTTCTCCCAAATTCAGCTTCCTTCACAGGGGAAATTGATACTGAAGTGATGTTTTAGTGATTTAAATAGTATCAGATGGAGTTTGCTGGAGAAAAAAGAAAAAAACAATTCACAAGTAGCAATTTACCCAACAAATCTGTTTTGTGTAAACAATAGCTTATTTCAGGATTTTATGTAAACTGATGCTTGGTTAAAAGGATTTCCCAGGTGGCCATAGCAAATGTAGCTCCTTCCATTAGCACTCCTGGTGTGGTGGGAGAGCTTTTTGTAACGTGAGAGGAACGTGTATTTTGAGGGATCATCCCTCCATTCATACCTGCATGGCATCCACCCTGACACAGCCAACGTGTGTTAAAGGAATTCATGTTTCTGTATAAGGGTGTAGCAGCATCTGCCACTGCACACAAACATGGGGCTTTCCTTAAAAAACACCAAAAAATCCAGTGCAAGAAAAAATCAAGCGTCTACTATGGAAAAGCTTTAAAAATTCTTTTGAGAAGTTTGAAATCTATTCAGTCATTTTTTGCTCTTAAATACCTCCAGTCAATGGAACAAAATCCATCTAATAAAAAGCAAAGGTTTTTCAAGGTAAATCCAGATGCCTCTCCTGAAGGTAAAACCACTTTGCGATGTGGCTTAATTCCCCTTTCCTCTTCTCTTCCCATTCTTTCCTTTTCCCCTTCCTCATCCTTTTCCCACCATGGAAGTGGCTTTGATTTACTTTGTCAAAAGTTCCGCTAGAACAGGAGCAAAATGTTGGGTCTTCTTTTCCTCTTAGTCAATAATAACATAAGCTAATGTGAAAAGGTATGTGCGTTTAAAGTCAGATTACTTTGGGTTTGAGTCTTCTCTCTTTCATGCAGAGCAGGGTTTAGCTAAGAGGTTTCCAAAACCTGGTCTGATGTCAGTCTATGCCTTGGTTTCCCTTCAGAATATGTGGGAGTGATGGTTCCTCGTGGTGCCAGGTTTTTATGTGTATCCATGACTTGAACTTTAGACATCAGCACTTTGCACAATTAGGCTGGTCTAAAAAAGAGCTGTAACATTCCCAGGAGACTTGACATCATCCCTCTCAATATACCTGCTCCAAAGGAGTGTTAGACACCAGATTGTCCTTCTGGAGTCAAAGTCACAGCTCAAGACTGGTCCAATCCCAACCACTTTATGCCTGGCCATGGTTTGTCACACTTGTCCCAGGACCGTTACGACCTTGGCTGAGCTGAGAATCCCTGGGCGGGTCCAAGCTCTGGAATTCAGATTATTTAACCAGGCATCCCTGGCCAGATGGCCCCACAAGGAATTTCTAGTTAATTTTAAGTCAAAGATACCTTATATACAGGCAGGATGACTTTCCTGCATGTTTTCATCACTATTTCCTATTAACTGACTTAGTTCTTCCCCCACTGTAGAGCAATTTTAGGCCTCCAATGCCTAGTTCATGCCTTCCCCTACACGGCAAGAAACATAAAAGTTAAGCATTTCCACGGCTCAGTGAACCTCACTCCTAGAACATTAAGCTTACTGATTCTGAAAAGGTGGCTTTGATGCCTTCCTTTAACATAAAAACCTGACCACATTAAACTCTTACTTATTGCTCCAGTGGATTTTAGTGTTGTGGGTGGAAATAAAAGCTTAGCTAAAGCATGGTAAGAAACCTCTCTGGTGCTGCACTGTATCCTCTGGGCACACTTTCCCTAGGGCTATTCCCTTCTCTTTTCCACAGGGTCTCTGCCAGCCCTGTCACCACGTCAGCTGGATGCCTTCCAGAGGAGGATTAGCAGCTGTCACATGGCTGCTTTCCATTTTGTTCTCCTGCCTGAGGAAAACCAGGCTGTCACCCTTGCACAAGCACCAGATCTGACTTGATTCGTCATTTCCTAGAAACAAATCTCTACTCTTGTATTTAGTGTACAGAAAATTATACTCTACTAAAGAAATCAGTCTTCCTTTTTTCATTTCTCTCCCCCACTCGCCTCCCTCCAGCTCTCCCTTCACTCCCTCCCTCCTTCATGTGCATGTGTGAACTGCTCTGTCTATTCTACCTGCAAATCTGTTATAAGCTCTCAGCTGAGGGTCTACAGAAAGAAACTATCACACAGTTACTGCATGGTTAGTGATATATGGGGCAAAATAATTACAAGCAACCCTAAACAGAGATCCCTAAATAAAGTTCTGTTAAATGATGCAAGACTGGGATGTGAATCTGGACATGCAGCTGGGTTTTTCTCCTGTCTTTGTTTTTCCCTCTTTTTCTTTTTTCCTCTCAACATCTTTATGTGAGGACTGTGTGAAAATTAACTGGTTCAATCATAGATGCACCTGCTTCATTAGACCAATCTTCAATCAAACATAAAAGTGAAATGTAACTGACTCTCCTTAGGTAAAACAAAGTTCAAGAAAATGGTCAGGGCTGATGACGACAGACCCAGGGCATTAATGCATTTCACCTTCTGCAGTGGCTCCTTCCTTTTGAAAGTTACCACCCCTAACCCAATTCAAAGAAAAACATACCCAAAAGTCAACCTAGTCTTGGAAGCAGACATCACTGCTCTGATCAAGGAGAAAAATAAAACAGACTGATTTGTCCTGCCATACAAGCAGCAGCTGTGCTCTCCTAATGCAACCACTGACATGAGATCTGTGGAAGGGAAAGGCAGGATTAGTTCTTTTCTCCCTGTGGTGGTTTCACGTCACCTCCTCACACCAGGCGTTTATTTAGTGTAGTGGTTCAAGTACTCTGGCCTAACACCATTGTACTTAGAGAGTCTACTTACTCATTTCTGTAGTGAGATAAGGATTAGGAGAAATGCAAAACACGCCTAAAACTTTAAAGGTAAAAAGATAGTTTACTAACAGAACTAAAAAGAAGATAATAAGAACCAAAAACTTTCAGATACATCTCATCCCCACATTCCATCAAGTTCCCTCCCACCAACAACATAAAAAGATAAAACTTAGAGACGTTGAGTCAGTTTACCATCTTAAAAACAGGCTTTTATCAGTTCAGTTGAAAAAGGAGTCTATCCTGTCTTGCCATGGGGACTTTTCCACAAGAACACAGTTCTTTTGTGGTTTCAATATCACAAGCGAACTCCCATCCGGAAAAGGATATCTGTTCGCAGTGACACACAGCGATACACAGCTCTTTCCGCAACTGCTTCGAGGACTCATCTTTATTTATTGGGGTAATATTTTAAGGATGAGCTGTTCTGGTAGGAAAGCAAAGAATATGAGGCTTTGGTGGACACAGGTGCACAATGCACATCAATCCCATCAAGATATGCTGGAACGGAGTCAGTTTCTATTACTAGTGTGATCCCATCAAGATACGTTGGAGGAGGTTAGGTTAGAACATTGCATCCCCCCAATATATATATAGATATATATGAGTTACAAGGAAATGGTTTAATATGCCATTACTCTATGACCATGGCTTTACAGAAAGAATTTAAGCTTCAAGCATCTCCTCTTTCTCCTTTCTTTGGACCTTTAGTCCCTCTTTCACTGACCTTGGTCTCTC